>CAXHJY010000700.1:2500-5000 GCA_964016885.1 Eledone cirrhosa
TGTTTGAGTGGTTGTGTGTATGTGTTACTGTGTTTGTGTGTGTATGTTTGAGTGTTTGTGTATATGTGTGTAACTGCGTGAATGCGTGTACTTATGTCTGTATGTTTGTGTGTGTGTGTGTGTGTATGTTTGACTGTGTATATGTGTGTGATTGCGTGAATGCGTATACTTATGTCTGTATGACTATGTGTGTCCCACTTGCAGTGTGTTGAATTAATAACAAATGTTCAGATGAAAGATCTGTAAATAATGTCTACATTTCACCTCCAATCTGAGTTTAACAGGGGAGAAGAGATAGTTATCGCCATGAACTGAACTAAACACATTTCCCGACCCCTTCCTTAATTCTGTTCTATAATGCGATAGAAATCAGGTTTAACGTTTCAACACATGGTAGCACCCTCTGTGTAATGGAGAAAACATTGTATAAGGTAGAAACTGATTGTTTTGTTAGTGTTTTTATTTTATTTTTTCACTAGTGGATTCGCCGAGGCAGGTTCTATGACCCTTTTTTTCACGAAGGACGTCCGAAATCAGGGCCGGATTTAAGGAGCTTGCAAACTGGGTAATTGTCCCGGCACCGCTGCGGTGGGGAAACCCACCAGTGACGGCCGTAGCAATTTATTTGTGCCTTCAGCTGGGCTTTTTAGTTTTAGGATGGTTAAAATTTGTGAATTTAATACCTGTACTGTTGTATAACTTTTCAATTCCAATTATTTGCGCCAAGCTAACTTTGATATATAAAATTGGGTGTTTGCTGTGTATTCTAATTTTTTGTGTATGAGGGGCCGCCAACACCTGAAGTGACCCGGGCCCCCTAATGTCTAAATCCAACCTCATCCGAGATAGACAGAGGGGAAAGATGAAGGGAGAGAGAGAGGTGCTGGGTGAGGGCATCATAATAAAGTCTCGTGTAGGTGTAGCAGGGGACAGAATAAACCAAAGTGTCAGAACACAGACCACAGAACACAGACCTGGTCCTAATGTTTGTAACAAAATGAACGACATTTAATACAGCAATAGACATGCTGTTATCGATGGTGGTGAATTTAAACACACACACACACGCACACGCACACGCACACGCACACACACACACATATATATATAATTATACATACACACACACATGTATATATACACACACAGAGACATATACACACACACGCACATATATACAGAAAACAGCACAGCTCCCATGACTTTCGTAAACATTTTTTCACGCTCAGAGTTGCTGAAGCATGGAACAATCTGCCTGCGTCAGTTGTTAGCTGCCGAGACACTGCATCCTTTAAAACACTCATGCTTCCCGAAATACGCCAAAACTACATCTGATGTACCCCTTCCATACACATGCACACATGTGTATATCATGCACTGTTCATTTTCCTGACGTTTGTACATTACCCTATGTACTATACATACACTTTTTGATGAGTTCACCTGAGCACTGTACACAATATTTCATTATTATTATTATTATGTATATACATAGATACACGTATATTTTTCACGGACCATCTTGCCTAATGACAACACCTTATAAACAAAAAAATTACTTATATGCACACACACGCACAAACATATGTGTTTGTATTTGTGTGACTGTGTATGTAAATATATATATATATATATATATATATATATATATAATACGCAATATCGGAGTAATTAATTCCATTTAATTCTTTTCTATGGCATCTGCACTCATCTATATCCCATCAAGACTCTTGGGCTAATCCACAACCTGCCCGATAGCGCAATCCTTTCAAGTTAATGTATTTGTCAATTAACTTCTGTTCTTAACTACCCTAAAAAACAAGTAAAAAACAAGTAAAAATACAAAGAAACAAAACAAAAAACAAGACAATAATAAACAAGACGAATCTGATTTCGCTGCATTCTGTTGTAAAAGACATTAGCTATTTCCCTTTTCCACTCAAACTAATGACTGGGATTAAATTAGTGTTTTCGAATGTTTCTAAATATTTTACTTGGATATCTAGACTGGGGAATATATTAGAAAACGAAGGAAAGGGATTTGGTGAATATATTAGAGAACAAAAGAAGGGATTTGTTGAAAGCTAAAGAAAAAGCAGCGAAGTGATGGAGTTATTAGAACGTCAGATACAATACTTTGAGGTATATGTTCTGTTTCAGGAGTGGGGTTGATTCTTCCTCTACAAGTCTATCTTTCTATCACTATCTTTCCCTTTTAAGTTAAGAAATCGGTTGTGTTTAGATCAGATCAATACATAAATACCAGTTTGATACGTCAGGTACAATACTTTGAGCTATTTGTCCTTTTTCAGGAGTGGGGTTGATCCTTCCTCTACATCTCTCCCTCTCTACCACTATCTTTCCCTTTTAAGAAATCGGTTGTGTTCAGATCGATAAATAAATACCAGTTCGATACGTGAGATACAATAATTTGAACAATTTGTACCGTCTCAGGTCTCCGTATTCTGAGCTCAAATGCTCAAAATACAGAGGTCAGATC
>CAXHJY010000700.1:10000-17500 GCA_964016885.1 Eledone cirrhosa
TCTTCTTCGGAGGGAAGTAAAGTGGTTAAACCAGCGTTCTAAATAGCTTGCCAAGTCATGACTTGCCAAGCTTTTAGAACGCTGGTTTAACCACTTTACTTCTCTCCGAAGAAGAGATATTATCTCGAAAATTAAGCATATTTAAATAAATTTAAGGTAAAAGACTAATCGTCAACAATATCTTTTGCATTTGCATTTATATTCTATATCCATACCTGCATTGTTTTGGCTTTACAAATACAAACGTTTATACCTCATTACACAATGCTTCAAGTGAACTATAACTTCCTCAATATATATATGTATATTTCAACAGTATTCTAATAAATATTGCCTATACAGGTAATAAAAGTGTATATACATTTTTGGGGGACACCCTATATATATATTATATGTACAGAAAGATTATCTAGTAGCATCTGTTTTTATAGGTTGTTGTTTAGAACGACACCTTCCGTAAATTAGTTGAACTATAATCATAAACTTTCCAGCTGTGATCATCCCATGATTTTGGTATATCAGAGACAATTACTCACTATTTTTCCCCCAAGAGATTTGATTGAAAAATACATGATACATGAACAGGTAGAAACGTTCTTGCCGATTGAAGCGTCAGTTTTAAGTGGCTGATCATAATGTTATAAGTTCAAATATTACTTTTGCATCTATTTTGAAAACTGTTTATGTTGCATTTTTTTTTTTTTATATAAAAGCAAAAATCATTTATCTATGCTGTTTATTCTACACCGAATTGATCCGTAATTCTTGGACAAGGTTCAGTGATTTGATCCTCTCACAGATTTCATTCATTGAAGTGTAGCAAATCTTGAACACTGGCTTTCTATACTAAAGTCAAATACATTAACCATATTACATACAATTAAGTTAGTGTAAATATGTAATATTAATAGATTTAATGCAGGGTGCATTAAAACGTTAACTAGAAACAAAGAATCAAGCGTATTCAGGAAGCGTTGAACACATTTTAAATTTTGAATTTTGAACAGTGTTCAATTTTTTATGAATGAGGAGGAGCGTCGCCTAGTGGTAAGGGTGTTGGACTTACCATCATAATGTCGTGGGTTCGCGTTCAGGACTGGGCTGTGTGTTGTGTTCTTGAGCAAAACACTTCATTTTACGTTGCTCTAGTATACTCAGTGGAAAATGAGTACCAGTAATAGCTGTGTGTGGGGGAGGGGGGATTTTGTACTCTCAATCGCTTAACACCACCAAAACCGGGATAAGCACCAGATTTATGATCCCCTGGGCTCGAGACAGACTTTTCTTAATGTATCTTAATATAACCTGTTTGAACGCAGGTGTTTTGATTATGAAATATAGTCGAACAATTTGAGAATATAAGTTCCTAGAGACGGAACATATATTTGAAGCATATTTACATTGTGCTAAAAAACATACTAACTAAAAATATTTATCTTTTGAGAGTGATTGGTGGTAGGCAAACTGAATACATATAGGGCTTTTCGGTACCTGCGCCATTGTAACTAAGGGAGATGACTTCTGTAAGGTTGATATTCTTTAACTTTACGTTACACGAAATATATAAATGGACGTAACGTCATTTGCTCCAGAGGGGCTCTAAATATCAGCCAAATTTAAATCATTCCACAAATAAATGACTTTGGGTAAAGTTCAAAATAGATGATTACTCGTTACTGCTACTGCTGTTGTTGTTGTTGTTGTTGTTGTTATTACTGCTGTTATTGTTGTTGTTATTGATGTTGCTGTTGTTGCTGTTGTTGTTGTTGCTGTTGTTGCTGCTGCTGTTGTTGCTGTTGTTGTTGCTGTTGCTGTTGTTATTGTTGTTGCTCTTGTTGCTGCTGTTGTTGCTGTTATTGCTGTTATTGTTGCTATTGTTGTTGCTACTGCGGTTGTTTTGTTACAGCTGTTGTTGTTGCTGTTATTGTTGTTGTTATTACTGTTGTTGTTGTTGCTGTTATTGTTGTTGTTATTACTGTTGTTGTTGCTGCTGTTGTTGTTGTTGTTGTTATTATTATTGTTGTTGCTGCTGCTGTTGCTATTATTGTTGTTGTTCTTGCTGCTGTTGCTGCTATTTTTTAATATTATTTTTCTGGCTGCTGTTATTGTTATTGTTGTTTTCATTTGTTTCACATTGTATATTGTAATTCTACATTTTCGTTATCTTAATTAGGGATGTGATTAATTACATTTAGGGAAGTCGTCTTGATTTGTACAGAGTAGATAAGATGATGATGATGATGATGATGACTAGGAGGAGAAGGATGGAAGATGGTGGGGACGATGGGGATGATGGTGACGATGGGGATGACAAAAATGATGGTGGTAGTGATGGTTGTGATGGTGGCGGTGGCGATAGTGATGGCTTGGAAGAGCAAGGATGATGGTCATGATGATGGTAAACGATGGTGATAACTAGGAAGAGAAAGAAGGTTGCTGATGATGATGGTGATGATGATTGTAATGGTGATGTTAATGATAATGATGATAATAGCGATGGTGATGGAGATTGTGATGATGATGTTGATGGTGATGTTGAAGATGTGATGATGACGACGATGGTGATGACGATGGTGATGATGATGATGGTGGTGATGGTGATGGTGATGACGATGATGATGACGATGATGATGTTGATGATGATGTTGAAGATGTTGATGGTGATGATGACGACGATGGTGATGATGATGACAATGACGATGGCATTGATGATGGTGATGATGATGATGTAGATGATAAATGATGACAATGGTGATGGTGATGCTGATAATGATGACGAGGGTGATGATGGTGATGATGATGGTGATGTTGAGGAGGACAACGGCTATGATGATGCTGCTGGTGTTTCTAATTAAGATGATGGAAGAAGTAATTATCGTAAAGATGGCGACGGGGATGATTCTGACAAGCTGCTGCAGCTGCTGCTGTTGCTGACCAAGGTGATGATGATGATGGTGATTGTGATGGGTGACAATAACTAAGACAGATCTAATTAGAATAATGATAAATGGTGATTAGGTAGTGTTGGTGGTGGTAGTGGTTGTGGTAGTGGTGGTGGTAGAGGTGGTGGTATTAGTTGTGGTGGCGTTGGTGGTGGTAGTGGTGGTTATAGTGGTTGTGGTTGTGGTAGTGGTGGTGGTAGTGGTAGTGTTGGTAGTGGTGGTGGTGGTGGTTGTGGTGGTGGTGGTTGTGGTGGTGGTAGTCGTGGTGGTATTAGTTGTGGTGGTTGTAGTGGTGGTTGTAGTGGTGGTGGTAGTGGTTGTAGTAGTGGTGGTGGTAGTGGTAGTGGTGGTGGTTGTAGTAGTAGTGGTGGTAGTGGTGGTGGTATTAGTTGTGGTGGTTGTAGTGGTAGTGGTGGTGGTGGTGGTGGTAGTGTTGGTGGTAGTGGTGGTTGTAGTGGTGGTGGTAGTAGTGGTGGTGGTAGTGACTGTAGTGTTGGTAGTAGTAGTGATGGTGGTAGTGGTTGCGGTGGTTGTAGCGTTGGTAATGGTGGTGGAAGTGATGGTGGTAGTGTTGGTAGTGGTGGTGGTGGTATTGATGGTGCTAGTGGTGGCGATGGTAGTGATGGTGCTAGTTGTAGGTGTTGGTAGCGGTGGTATTGTTGATGGTAGAGTTGTTGTGGTAGCGGTGTTGGTGGTAGTGATGGTGGTTGTGGTGATAGTGGTGTTGGTATTGTTGGTATTGATGGTAGAGGTTATAGTTTTAGCGCTGGTTGTAATATTAGTGATAAGGATGTTGTTGTTGGTGGTGTTGATGATGCTGTTGATGATGATGGTAGTGATGGTGATGGTATATGTGATAGTGGTAGTGGTTGTGGGGCTCCTACGAGCAATAGTATTAGTATGGGTAGCTCAGGTGGTGATGGTAGCCAAGTTGGTTACGGTGATGTGTGATTCCAATGTTGGTAACGGTGGTGGTGGTGTGGCTGGGAGGGGAATGAACATTTGAACAGACGGCGGCGGGCATGAGCTTGTCTTTAAAAATATAGGACATTAAATTAATGAGAAAAGAATGGGCACATTGATGTTTTTGGTGCGGGGGGGGGGTAGTATGTAGGAGGGGATAAAGTATGGCAAGGAGACAAGGAAACCGAAGAGGCAGTATATGATGGTAATGATGATGTTGATGATGATAATGATGATTGTGATGGTGATGGTGATGATGGAGATGATGATGATGATGATGATGATGATTGTGGCCATGATGATGATGATGTTGTATGGTGATGATGATTGTGGCGATGGTGATGATGATGGGGATGGTGATGATGATGGTAATGATGATTGTGGCGATGGTGATGATGATGGGGATGGTGATGATGATGGTGATGATGATTGACGCGATGGTGATGATGGTGGTTGATGGTGATGATTATGATGATGATGGGATGATGATTTTTAGCGTTTGTAGTGATGTCTCATGTTTTTAAATGAGTATGATGATGATGATGATGATGAAGAAAAAGGAGGAGGATGGGAGAAGAAAATAAATAAAGAAAAATAGATGATGATGGAGATTTTATTGTTGTTGTTATTATTATATAGGGCGGTGGGTTGGCAGTATCGGTAGAGGGTCGGACGCCATGCTTTCTAGCATAGAGTTACGGCCCTTGTCATTCTAAGTTCAAATCCCGCCGAGGTTACCTTTGCTTTCATCCTTGCGGGGTCGATAAAATAAAGTACCAGTAATACACTGAATAATTGCTGGCCTTGTGCCATAAGTAGAAACAATTATTATTATTATTTATTTATGATGATAATGATGTGATTCTCTTTCTTCTTCTTCTTCTTCTTCTTCTTCTTCTTCTTCTTCTTCTTCTTCTTCTTCTTCTTCTTTTCCTTCTGCTTTTCCTTCTTTTCATTCTTCCTTCTTTTCCTTCTTCTTTTCCTTCTTTTCCTTCTTCTTTTTCTTCTTCTTCTTCTTCTTCTTCTTCTTTTCCTTCTTCTTTTCCTTCTTCTTTTCCTTCTTCTTTTCCTTCTTCTTCGTCTTCTTCTTCTTCTTCTTCTTCTTTTCATTTTTTTCTTCTTTTCCTTCTTCTTTTCCTACTTCTTTTCCTACTTCTTTTCCTACTTCTTTTCCTTCTTCTTTTTCTACTTTTCCTTCTTCTTCTTCTTCTTCTTCTTTTTATGACTGGATAAGGACCATATTGATAATGATGATGATAAGACTGCGGTAGTTACATGTGTGGTGGTGGCGGTGGCGTTAAGGTGTTATAACTTGAGACGGTTAAAGTAATATTTAAATAGAACAGATGGAGAATAGTCACCTTATACAGAAACCAGACAACACCACACCACTCCGCCCCGCCTAACTACAGCCATTACCTCTATCACCAAGGCCAACAAAAATACGCCAGCAACACATATCACCACAACAACACCATACACCCGGGAACACCACCACCACAACAACAACAACAATCACAACCACCACCAAAACAAACACCATCATAACCACCATCAAAATCAAAACCATAACCACAACTACAACCAACACCACCACCACCACTATCATGACAACAAAATACACCTCCACCATCAACATCATCACCACAATCCCAGCAACAACAACCATCAACATCACAACAACAAAAACATCATCCTCACCACCACCACCACTACAACAACAATAACAACCACAACCATCACCACAGCCATTACCATAATATCAACAAAATACACCTCCACCATCAACATCATCACCACAATAACAGCAACAACAACAACAACCATCAACACCACAACAACAAAAAAAAACATCATCCTCACCAACACCACCATCACCACTACAACAACAATAACAACCACAACCATCACCATAACATCAACAAAAAAGCACCTCCACCATCAACATCATTATCGTCAGCAGCATCACTATTACCACAAACAGAAACACAACTAGATGATTAATTAGGCTTTCATATCTTAAATTGATGTGCCTTGTGACCAATTTAATTATGTGGCCAGGAACAGGTTAGTAGTAGTAGTAGTCGTCGTAGTAGTAGTAGGGGGAGGGGGGGAGCAGTAGTAGCTGTAGGAAGAAGGGAGAAGGGAGAGCAGTAGTAGCTGTAGTAATGGGGTTGATGTTGATGGTATTGGTAGTTTCAGTGGTTTTTATTGTTATGGTACACACACACACACATATATATGTATATATCTATGTGTGTGTGTGGACGTGTTCATCAGTGTTTTTTGAGTTTGTGCGTGTATGCATGTGTATATATTTATATGTGTGCGTGTGCGTGTGATGAGCGTGTACCTGTATCCCTAGTTTTGTTTGTTTACATCGCCCTACATATTCGTGATTTTTCTTTTTATGTTCCGTATCTTTAACTGTTCAATAAAAAGAAATCGACAAGTAATCGACGTAAATCAATATTGGGTATCGATAGATCTTACTAAATACCTTCAACTGTTCCCATATCGATAGGTACTATTAAATACCTTGAAGGTATTCAGTATGGGGACAGTTCCTCCATATTTAGTCGTAGCTTTATCTAGTCGGTGAGTTGGCTCATTTGCTAGAGCTTCGGATTAAATAGCACGATACTTGTTTCAGTTATGTTTGTTGTTGGAATTGGTTTCTTGGAATTGCTTGATATATAAAGTACCAAAAATGTGTCGGTTACTAGATACATAAAGTACCAAATAAAAGTCGTTGGTAAGGTGGAATTGCGAAATACATAAATTACCAAACCAGGGTCGTTGGACCCGTGGAATTTCTAGATACTTAAAATAACTATTAGGATAGTTGATATCGTGAAATTGCTATGGTGTCAGATGGACTGCTTTGCAGTTCTAGCGCTGGGAGGTTCTGAGTTCACATCCTGTCTCCACTCATCAGAAAAGGTGACACTTCTGCAAGGAATCATGATCAGCATTATATTATCATCGAAGTTTCCTTGCGCCAATTTAAGGATATTCTCCTTTCCTTTCCAATTGCAACATTCTCATAGAAATTGCTTCTAAGTTCATTTTCGTAATTAAATTTCTTATCAACTTCAAATATTTCTTTCTCTATTTGTTGGTGCATTCTACAGATATACACCAGGCGTTGGCAAACTATTGCTCAAAGAATAAATCTGGCCTGCAGCTTGATTTTATCCGGTCCATAGACGTCATTGAATATATGATGTTCTATATTAAAGATCTTTATTATCCTTATCAATCTTTGGTAAGCACTGAACTAATGTATTATTTTCATTTTGTTTTTAACATATATATTTAGATATTATTTTATGTAGAATTTCTGAGCTTGCTGTGCTTTAGCAAAAGAAATATTTTTATTAGCTTATAATTAAAGGATGCTTTGGTATTACGAAACATCTGCTCTTTTCGTTATCCTTTATATCACCAGTGAAAAACATTGATTTCATTCTTCGTTAAACATTTATAATGAAAACAACAACAGAAAAAAAAACAAAAAAACTCACACACACAAAAACAAAACAAACAGCATAACAGTAATTAAAACAACAAAACTGCGTTAAAAGCCTTGCAT
>CAXHJY010000700.1:22500-35000 GCA_964016885.1 Eledone cirrhosa
CACGTAACTTCACGTTTCACTCCCTGTAGAAACTAATTATATATATATATATATATATATATATATAATAAATTTGAAGACTAAAATCCAAAGAGGACTCGATAAGGATAAATATATATCAAATATATAAGAACCATAGAGCAAATATTTATTGAAATAACATTAATAAATATATATATATATATATATATATAAATAAAGTTAAATAAAAGTCAAATGATTAAAATTTAGCTTCGTTTATTACTGCTATATATATTTCAGTGACAGCCATCTTTGGCTGTGACCTCTTCAGGCAGTTTGAATTAGTATGGTATAGACAAGTACATATGTTGTTTAGGTGTATGATATTGTCAATACTCTGATATGCCCAGTTCCTTGTTGGGTTGTTAATTCACTGGGGAATATATATATATATATATATATATACATATATATATATATATATATGTGAAGGCGTGTGGCTGAGTGGTTACAGAATTGGATTCACAATCTTGAGGTTGTGAGTTCGATTCCTGGACCGGGCGATACGTTATGTCCTTGAGCAAGACACTTTATTTCACGTTGCTCCTTCTACCTGGAGTTGCGACCAATAGATAGTATTAGCAACTGGAAAGACCGATGAAAACATTGTTTCCTCGATCCGATTTGACGAAAATCGATCGATTAAAAATATATATATATATATAAATATATAGAGAAAGAGAGAGTGAGAGAAATGGCCTCTACAGGACTAGAACTGGAAATCAACACATGTTCTAGTCCTGTAGAAGCCATTGCTATATTAAACATTTATACTCTGCTATGTATTGAGTACCTTACTTAATGTGGTTACCCGCAATTGAACATGGGATACATGGGATAAGTAAATAGAAATAACAAATCTCCCTTGTATTATGTTCAAATCCTGCCGAGGTTAACTTTGCCTTTCATCCTTACGGGGTCGATAAAATAAAGTACCAGTAATGCACTGGTTAATTGCTGGCCTTGTGCCAAAAAGTAGAAACAATTATATATATATATATATACGATATTAACAAATGGAAACTATATTTATAAAACCATATCTATTTTATTATACATATTTCAAGGATACCATGTTAAATTATGGTATCCTTGAAATATGTATAATAAAATAGATATGGTTTTATAAATATAGTTTCCATTTGTTAATATCGTATATTTACTCCAAATACTTGTCGAGTGCTTTATATCAGTTATAAAAAATATTTGCTTGTTGTATCCCAACAATTTAAATAGAACTTTTGCATATATATATATATATATATATATATATATATACACGTGTGTGCGTGTATAGCAGCAGCATTGTCAACTGTTACAAGGGCGAAGGAAATGCTCTGAAAAGGGGAAACATTTGAGACATCAAGCTGATGTATATACGTATAATTGAGATGAGTCTTATATTTAAAAACGTGCCTTAATTCTATTAAACACTGTGATGCAGTTTCTGAATATTTCACAAAGTGTCGCCACTTCGACAAATATTTACTGATAAATGGAAAATCATTATCATCACATACACTTGTGATTCATCCGTTCTACACGATATATCGTTTACATTAAAACAACTGCGCTGGTCTTCTCATCCTATCTCTAAACCTCCATTTGTAATAAACGTTAGATACATACCTTAATAACTATATACCTATATACCTACGTAAAAATATATCTAGATAAATACATATATATATATATACTGACATATATATATATTCTGGTACATATATGTATGTATATATATATAGAGATACACTCATACACATATGTATGTATATGTATATATAACTATATATGATATTTAGCAGAATATATGAACAGACACACACACAGGCACACATATATTTATGTATGCATACACACATATATATAGTCTTCACATTTATTATTTCTATATATATTTATATATTCATACTGAAATAAGTATGTCACATTATGTATATATATATATAATATGACATACTTATTTCAGTATGAATATATATATATATGCATGTATATATATATGTGAGTGTGTGTGTGAGTGCATGTATATATATATATATATATATATATATTGATATATATATATATATATATATATGTATGGATTGTGTGCTGATAATATAGATAATATATAGACAAAACTCTGATGTAGATCAATGGAAGTCGTTAAGAGAAAGTATTGCCCAATATTGGCAGTATTAATAATCTAAGAACGGAAGTTAGTGAGGTTCTTTGAAGTATTCTATCGATTTAGTTAACCCGAGTACTGGGTTTGACCTCGCTCCGGGCATGTGTGAGAGGTCAACCACCTATCTTTTAAATCCAAATAGGATATTTCAAGCATGAAAGAGAATGAATATACAGGAAAATCAATGGAAATTATAACGAACTTCTTTATATTTTATGTACGTGTACGTACGTCGTTCGGGCGGATGTATATATGTACATATATATGTATATACGTATATACATACATATATATGTGTGTGTATATGTATATGTACTCCACACACAATCACACACACACACACACACACACACACACACACACACACACACACACACACACACACACACACACACACACACACACACACACACATATATATGTACACACATATACATACTTACATGCATATATATGTATATGTATGCGGATGTATAAGTATATATATGTATATCTATATGTATAACGATTACGTAGATATGACACTGAATATAATTACTGGTGACTTATGCTTTGTCTTGTGACTGTACACAGTAATGAAATGGAAGAACCACCAGGCTATTATGTATGAGTGTATACTTGGTTTTACTTGGAAAATGTAAAGATGGCTGCATTCTTACTTTCTAGAATAATTTTGAATAAAAAACTATTATGTTTAGCTTGAGGATAATATATATAGAACCTAAGAATAAATATTAAAAGTTAATGTTACGTGGGCAGTAATTTTGGCCTTAAAGATTGATACCATGTCTGATACACCTGTTGGTTTTCCGATACAAAGCTGATTGTTTTAAAGAGTTTATACATATGTAAAACAGCTCTATTTTAATCATACAAAGAACCTCTAAGTTATGTTCCAAATAGGAGATATAATGGTTTCTGATTTAGGTACAAGGCCAACAATTTGTGGGAAAGGAAAGTCGATTAAGTCGATTCCAGTGCGTTCCAGGAACTTTATTTTATCTACCCGTAACCTCGGCGGGATTTTAACTCATATCATAAAGGGCGGTAACTCTATGCCACAAAGCATGGTGTCGGACGCTCTACCGATACTGCCTATCCACCGCGCTAAATCCAAATTATAATGAAAGTAATTTAGTTATATTTCTAATTCCATACCATTTTTTGATTATTTAAAAAATTATTTGAAAATCAACGACATTGTCTTTCTAATATGAATAGCGGAGTAGTTTAATTATTGTAGTATATCTTTAAAGAAGGAGAAAATGTGACATGAAATAAATAAATTTAAGTGATACTTTAATTTGATATTGATATTATTGTTTCTCGTGTCAATACGTATCAGCTTTTGACTTTCGCTTGGCAAACATCAGCGGCGTGGAGTATAGAAAATGGCGCACAAGGGTGAACTTTCCAAGTGCAAACCTATGTTACTGTATATTAATGCGAGAAACATAATATCTAATAGGCATATCTACGTCCACAAACACACAAGTAGGAATATCAAACATGTATAACTTCCAAAACATAAACTGTCATAAGGAGTGAACACCTGCCTATCATATTGACGCATTGATAACACCCAGCGATTGAATATATATATATATATATATATATATATATATATATATATATATATATATATAGGTTGAGAAGGGGGAAGATTTGTGCCTGTAGTGATGGTTTCAGACGGAATATGAAGAATTGGGTCCGTGTTGAGATATCGGAAGAAACATGAGAATGAATGAAGAGTTGAATGTAAAAAAACTTTTACGTGTATTGTGTGTGTGTGTGCTTGTGCCTGTACGTGTGTATATGGACATATATATGTGTGTGTGTCTGTTTGTGCGTGTATATATAGATTTATGTGTGTGTCTGTTTGTGCATATATATATAGATTTATATGTGTGTGTGTGCGTGTGTATATGGACATATATATGTGTGTGTGTGTCTGTTTGTGCGTGTATATATAGATTTATGTGTGTGTCTGTTTGTGCATGTATATATAGATTTATATGTGTGTGTGTGCGTGTGTATATGGACATATATATATGTGTGTGTGTCTGTTTGTGCGTGTATATATAGATTTATGTGTGTGTCTGTTTCTGCATGTATATATATATTTATATGTGTGTGTGTGCGTGTGTATATGGACATATATATGTGTGTGTGTGTCTGTTTGTGCGTGTATTTATATATATATATATATATATGTGTGTGTGTATATATGTGTGTGTGTATATATGTATATATGTGTGTGTGTATATATGGATATATATACATACATATTATGGAAGTATGCATGTATGTATATATATTTATACGAATATACACACTCTCACACACATTATACACACATACAGAGACATATAAAATATGTATTTATATTGATGAATATATATGTATTATATAATATATATATATATATATATGAGGGTGTATGTGTGTATGAATGTATGTATACGTGCATGTATGTTTGTATGTATAGGTACACACACACGCGCACACACACACACACGTATATATAATATACATGCAGATACGCATTTATATTAATGTATAATCTGTGACCTGTAAGATCCTGTGTGCGTCATTTGTATAACCTTCATACATAGTCATCTTCACAGCCGACTTTCACCGGAAGCTGTGCTGACGTGTCAGCCATCTTTGCTCCTGTGTTCCGAATTGATGGGGAAATTGAATATAATAAACATTTAATATTGCACTGCGAATAGTTAATGAGTCCTCTGTGTTTTCACAATGATTTCCGCACATATGTCTTTAGACTGTAGCACCGAACAGGAAATGGAATCTTGTAAAAGGCTGTCTGAAATTGGTTTCACAAATGTCACTGACGTAACAACTACAGTCTTCGAACGAGAAATGCAATACTGTAAATTTCCAATAAATTCTGAAAACAAAATAGTAAAATTATTGAATAGCCAGATGCATAATCATAACCGCACACACGCAATATATATATATATATATATATATATATATATATATATATATATAGATGATGATGAGTATGAACAAGCATACACTCATCTCTCTCACTACACACACACTTTTATATATATAGTATGCTACTATTAAAAAAAAATTGTCTGCTTACTTCATATCTCTATATGAATGTTAGATGGATGTAAGATTTTTATCTCCGTCTAACACTATTGCTTGAAACCTTCTTTTTTATTGTTGTTGTTGATAAAGTGTCCAATTAGGTAGGAGTTGTTCACAAGCCGTCGTTGTATCCGACATATGAAACAGTAAACCTTCCAACAAACGTCTGGTACAAGTGAATATTCAAATGAACAACAATTTAATACTACTCGAACCACCATCAATAATATATATAACGAAGGAAATGTGGTAAGGAACCAGGTGGACCATAACGCACCAAAGTACTCAATACTTGGTCCAGAATTAGCCGTCGAAACGGCTTGAGCTCAGCCGTCGGGGTCTTACTTGTTCATATATATATATATATATATATATATATATACGCCGAGTTTTCATATTTTCCTGAGAATCCTAATACACTCCCGTCTCAAAACTCTATTTTCGAGTTAATTTATATATGTATATATATATATATATATATATATATATATATATTTATATATATATGTATAGAAATATCGTATTTCTAAAAAAAACAGGGTTTTAGGAAGCCGTAGCTAGGCAAACACAAGGGCTAACGCCCTCTGGTGGTGTCCAGCAGAAGCAAGGGGGACAACCGTCTATGCATTTCAGGCTTGACTGGCCTTCGTCAGGACGGTCTGTCCCACCGCTTGCGATCGCTGAACCAGAAGACAGCCGAGAATATATAGTTTTCTCCTATGTGTAAATGAGGTGATTAATCTCATTTGCTTATGAAGCTGCATAAGTTGGCTCAACTTATAATAGAAAAGAAATAAGATTTTGCGTCAAGCATAGCTTTATACAAATATGTATAGAAATTTCGTATTTCTAAAGAAACACGCCCTCTGGTGGTGATGCAGCTTCATAAGCAAATGAGATTAATCACCTCATTTACACAGACGAGAAAACTATATATTCTCGACTGTTTTCAAGTCCAGCAGTCGCAAGCAATAGGAGGGACCGTCCTGAAGAAGGCCAGTCAGCCCTGAAATGCATAGACGGTTGTCCCCCTTGCTTCTGCATAGACGGTTGTCCCCCATAGCTACGGCTTCCTGAAACTGTGTTTCTTTAGAAATACGAAATTTCTATACATATTTGTATAAAGCTATGCTTGAAGCGAAATCTTATTTATATATATATATATATGTATATGTATATATATATATATAGATTAACTCGAAAATAGCGGCGATCACTGTAGAAATTTTAGTCCAAACCTGAGGGGTTCTCTTGATAGGCTCTAAGCCTCATGGATAATACCATGATCGGATATATCCACAAAGTACGAGCGAAACTATCGATAGTCGGGACTAGAGGAATTTTGGTAAAGTTTATATGCATTTTTTTCTTCACACTTATATTTTAGACTTAAATCCGTTTAATTGATTATTCGTCTAGTTAATTTCTACGGGCTAAGAGGAAAGACGCGATACATTTTATCTGACTGTTCCTCGCGGAAAATAGTCTGTATCATTTGTCTATTATTTCTTCAAAGTTACATTTTAAACTTATAGCTCCGTTTAAATGATTATTTATCTGGTTGATTTCTACGGACTAGGGTGAAGAAAGACTGGGTATATTTTATATAATAATTCTTCAAACTTGCAATTTTATATATATATTTAAAAAATAACTGGAACTCGAAAATAGAGTTTTGAGTCGCGAGTGTATATATATATATATATATAAAAATTAACTCGAAAATAGAGTTTTGAGTCACGAGTGTATATATATATATAAATTAACTCGAAAATAGAGTTTTGAGTCGCGGGTGTATATATATAAAAATTAACTCGAAAATAGAGTTTTGAGTCGCGAGTGTATATATATATATATACATTATGGCCCGCCCGGCTGGCGTCCGGCTTGGTATACCTGCTCCTACCACTCCACTGCAAAGATACCACACACCCTCCCGTGTCACATTGTCCTTCCGACTCTCTCTCTCTCTCTGAATAACTAACATTTTAATTGTATCTGTCTCTGTCTAATGGCCTATCTCTCTTTTTTCCCCTCCCTCTGTTTTTCTGTCTCTCTCTGTAGATGTGTGTAGTTTTCCTAATCTTTCTCTAAATCTCTCTCTTTCTCTCTATGTGTACATATCGAAGGGAGATACGGAAACTAAAACAGTGTTGTCATATAGAGAGTGAAGTGCGACAATGAGAGAGAGTAAAGCAGTTAAATGCTAGAGAGGGGGAATGATCTTACATATATAGATGCATACATATAAAGTATAGATATGTGTGTGTGTGTGTGTGTGTGTGTGTGTGTGTGTGTTACTTATGCTAACAACGACAGAAAAAGTGTGTGGGATACATACATTATTATATTTGTCTGTATTTTCGTTCTGCAACCATTATATTATGATATTTGTATCCAAATGATTTTATATGTATGTATTACCTGCTTGCCTGTCCCTCTGTTTCTCTTTCCCTGTCTCTCTCTTTATCTCCTCTCTCCTCTCTCTCTCTTTAGATGTGTGTGTGTGTGTGTGTAGTTTTCCTAATCTGTCTCTTTCACTCTCTGTCTCTCTAAGAGGGTTGCCTTTTGATGTATGTATTACCTGCTTATCGAATTTGAAGGAGGTTATCCTTTTCAAATAAACATACATACGACGCTCAACTCTATCTTGATATATGATATAAATAATGGGATTGATGAGTTAATATCTCTATACAACAACTACAACAGTACGCGATGGAGCCCACTCGCAACCCCGGCGGACAGAATGGAGAAGGCGTTTCCCCGGAGGACAGCAAGGAAGACGCGCTGGAAAAGCCACTCCAACTCGCGGGGCTCACACCTGCGGCTGGCCAGCTCAGCGCCTATGGTGGTGAGTAAGGAGGTAGCCCTGGGGCTGAGGACACCAGAAGTCTCCACAGCCAGGAGTACGACCGCAAACCTGTCGGAGAGCGACTGGTATTTGAGGAGTTTGGCCCCCTCAGCCCGACGTGCAGAGAACCTGGGTCAGTCGCAGACTGCACCAGGTTGCGGCTGAAGAAAGTGTCTGTGCAAGTGGAATCCCAGATGAGGGGTTTGCCACTGCGGAACGGGAAGATGGTCATGCCATCTGGCCTTTTGCCGTCCCCTCGATCCAGCCCCACCGGTGGAATGCGGCCGGCACTGTGGCGACAGGAAAGCGGGTGGAGGCCAAAAGAGTCCACGGTGGAATCGCAACGACATTGGTGTGGCTGGCAGATCCGGAGGCCGAGCCTCAGGGAAACTCCGATGCGCAGGCTATGGTTGTCTAGCTGCGTGCCAGTGGAGAAGGAGGGCAGGGCATGGAGCCAGGCACCATTGTGGGATTTGGAGGCCGCACGAAAACAAGCAAGGCAGTGCTGGTCGAGCTGGCGCGTGAGCCTTCTGAGGCCAGGCTGCACTGGATGGCATCCCAAGTGCGTTGGGAGGGGGGGACTTGAAGTCAACAGGGGGAGAAGGAGGAGCGACGTCTACTAGGCTAAGTCCCAGCCGGTCCCACGTCTTATTATTAAAAAAACTTCTTGCCACTAAACCTTAACCCTTTGTGCCACATTCATCTAACTGTTGACCAACAAATACAAAGTAAACAGAGCGTTGACAAGAACGATGGCGAATGAATCTTCGAGATAAGCAGCTTCCTCCCGAGCTGTTAGATCACGCGGTATTCTCTGCTACACCTTTCCGTAATAATACCGAACAACGTACTGCTGGTCACTCCTTCCTCCAAAAGCCGTACAAAGCATCTCTCTCTCTCTCTCTCTCTCTCTCTCTCTCTCTCTCTCTCTCTCTCTCTCTCTCTATATATATATATATATATATATATATATATCAGCAGAAGTACCTGGCGTTGCCCGGGTGTAAGTTGACCTTTGGTCTGTTAGAATGTGTGAAAGTTACTTCCCGCGCATCACAGGTTCAAAACTTCGAACTTCAATGAAAAAAAATAGGTTAGTAGACACAGGTGTGTAATTTATTAATTGTAGTTACACAGTGTATCATTGAAATTGTTCTCTGCACGACTGACTGAAGTCAAAATCGCTTGATATTGAATGTTCAGTTAATTTAAAGCAGGGTGAAAATGTCGATTACTTTCAGGGTTTTTTTTTTTTACAATTTTTGCGCTCACATGTGCAGAAGAAGAATTAAAAGGGCCTTTATCTTAACCGCGGCATAATGGCGAGTCTTTTGTGACAGTTTTCAAGAATATAGGACGTTCCTGTAAAAAGTTTTCCCATGTGTAACTTTGCCTTGTTTTTTGGCGCAAAGTCGAGCCCCGCTTCAGTTTTATTGATTTTTTACATCAATGCGTGATCTCTGAAGTAGATTTGAGTAGCTAAAAACCCGTCCCGGTAAATTTGCTATAGGTGAAAAAAAGTGTATCTAGAGTTATTGCCCTTTGCCACAACCTCAAGCCTCGTCTGACGGGATGTTGGTGATTCCTCCGTCAGCGCTTGTTGGCGACGAAGGCGAACATCAACAAGCCTTGTCGTACGTGATGTTGGTGACTCAACCAGCTGGGAAACACGTCTGTCAGCGAGTCGAGATTCGCGCTCAGCAGGTGTTTCCTAGAGAAAATTAATTAATTCTACTGGTTAGCTAAGCCAATGGCAGTGTCAATAGTAAATGAGAAAAGTCTAACATGAACAAAAGGGAATCAAGGTAAGACAATAAATTTAATATAACTACGATTAGAATGTTGTAGTTGCTTAAAAGTGGTGACAGTTAGGATAAAGGCAGTACTTGCTAACATTAAGGGAGAATATGGCATAAAGGATTAATCAATTGTGAATGAACTCATAACTGAGAACGCCTAATTCGTTGTCTCAAAGCAGTAGCTGTACCTTTTTTGGAGGTAAGTCTTGAACGTTTCCGTGTGGGCATAACGACGTGTAACGAAGCTGTTAGGTTAGAGAGAGGTGATTAAATACAGAGAGAGATGACACCAGATTCGTTAGCATGGTTACTGGTGAATGGGAAGGTTTGGAAATATGATTACAATAACTTACCGAATTTTCCGGTCTATAAATTGCACTTAAAATAATTAAATTTAATCAAAAAACAGCTCTGCGCTTTATACTCCGGTGAGCCTTATGTATAAATAATACAATGGTAATCAATCACGGCTCTAACAGAAGTAATAGATCTAGACTAAAAGTAAAGAAGATAGCATTTTCCTGGTTGGCCTTACACGCCGTTGCGCGGACCTGATTTTAAATGATACGCCTTATATCCTGGTGAGCCTTATAGAGCGGAAAATATCTATTGGAAAAGAATACGAATTCATGACCAAGGTGTGACAAAATAGGCGTCTATACAGCGCCTGAAACAACGAGAAAAATCCTAGGGTTTTGGACAAGTTTTTTTCAGGCGCTGTATATCCATCCACCCAAAAGGAACCGTTTTTTAGTTACAAAAAATAACCAAAGAGTATAGTAGCTATATTTCTGACATATCATGCCAAAAAGAACAATATATTCAACAAATTTTCTAAAGTACATTCAATCTCTCTTTTTGACCGATATCTTAATAAGCAAGTTATCGATTTTTTATTGGCTGTCAGTGTCTATCTGCATGCAGGTGTGCACGTGTGCGCAATTAATTGCAAATACGCTCATAACATTTAGTCGTAAGCAGAACAAAAAATACCATTAGAGGTGGGCTAATAATGAAGACACAAACCCTGGTGAACTTACGTTTAAACACCCGAAAAGTTACTCACTTCCTGTGCAAAAGACTGTATTATAAATTAAGTAATTTTTTAGAATCTTTTGTTTAAAAAAGGAAAACATTGGTACGGAAGTAACATTTTTTACAACTTTGTATGTGTACAATACAACTTGGTCAACGTATTATTTAGTAATTTTTTTTCAAAAAGCATGATTATTTAAGACTGTTTGAAAATTTACTCATAGCTTTTAGCATCACAAAAGACACCATTAAATTTGGTTCCCTTTTCAGATAGGGATAATACTGTATTTCCACTTGAATAAGGTGGAATATGAAAAGATAAACTCTTTAATGGTCGGTCGTTTACTGAGACAGCTGGGAAGACATGCAGCTGGCCGTCCAATCAATAACGCACGTCCTTATATGGGCATATGAAATTTATTTTTATTGCGCCAGATGTAAACTAAGAGTTCTTGTGTTCGAATTCACATAAAATTTCACTGGAATCGAAAAACATTCTGTCATAGGGCCCGATTACCGATTTTTCGAAAATTTCAAGTAGCCTATTCCACTCTACGCGTTGAGTTTTATATATGTGTGAGGTTTCATGAAAATTGGATGAACGGTGTAGCATGCAAGTTGGGAACACCAAACAATGTCCATCTTCCCTTTATATATATAGATATATATATAGGAAAAAGTATGACCCCGACGGCAGAGCTCAATGCGTTTCGACGGCTATTTCTAGTCCAGAAATAGCTGTCGAAACGCCTTGAGCGCTGCCGTCGGGGTCATACTTTTTCCTATTTCCCACTCTACTACCCTAAGTATTGAGTACTCTGGTGCGTTATGGTCCATCTGGTTCCTTATCACAATTCCTTTGTTATATATATATATATATTTGTTATAAGAACAGATTAAAGTTTAAGCAAAGAATCGCTGCTTTCAACATTAACGGGATCTTCTGAAACTGAAAAATTTAATCTGTGAACGCAGAAGTAAATATTTCGAGAAACGTTGCAACCGAAGGAAAACAGGAAGACGATATTTTGGTTCGTGAAGACGTTCCCTGGTAATGAACGGAAAAAAGCGACGATAATACGTCGTTATGTGGACCGAGAAGAACAATTTCCTGCAAAGACAAGACCAAGTTTATGGTGTAAATGGAGTCGTTAGACTAATATTCTATTTAAAATAACCGAATGATTTCTAGCCCCGGAGTTTAAGAATGATGTAAAGAAAATTGAAAACGAAAATGACAAAGGTTATTAAACTAGTAAAATTAAATAGTGAAGATTTAGGCCAGTACATATGTATGACCCGACGGACATACACATACATATACATACGCACACACAAATAGATACACACAAACGCACGCGTAAACCTTATACATTTCTACAGATATAGGTTACACTATGTACTTATGTACTTTCTAATGTACTCCGGATGATTATGGGCACTTTCATTTTTCCAGATATTGATTATAGGACCTTTAACCGCTTACTTGGAGGCG
>CAXHJY010000701.1:0-7500 GCA_964016885.1 Eledone cirrhosa
TCTGAAGGTGTAATCAGGGTGGAGTATGTATGTATGTATGTATGTATGTATGTATGTATGTATGTATGTATGTATGTATGTATGCATGTGTATGTATGTTTGTATGCATGTATGTATGTATATGTATGTATGTATGTATGTATGTATGTATGTATGTATGTATGTATGTATGTATGTCTATGTATGTTTGTATGTATGCATTTATGTATGAATGCATGTATAAATATGTAGGCACATATACATAGATATATATGCATGCATGTGTGCGTGTGTGTGATGTGTGTGTGTGCATCTATGAATCTCTCTCTCTCTCTCTCTATATATATATATATATATATACATATACACACACAATAATACAAGGACAATTATTTAGGCCTTCATATATATGTGTATATAGTGTGTATGTATGTGTGTGTCTATATATATATGTATATATATATATATATATAGACACTGCAGATAACTATAATAATATTTGTTGACTATAAATGATAGGTGAATTTAGCGGATAAAATATATTTTGAAACTTCAAATTTCACAAATATTCTTCTAAAAATACGTTAGTCTAAGAAAGTTTAACATCGCAATTACTTTTTAAGCTATACTATAGCCCCTCCGACAAAGATGACCCTATTCTTCATCCCATCCTAACCTTCCGAATCCAAGCTTCAACGCCATATCTAGACATCAAAACGCCAGATATTCACTCCATATCCAGAGACGTCGTTTCACCAGCACGTAGATACAATCACTACTTATATTGTAGAAAGAAAAATCTAAACGTCCTCTTCCCACCATATGCAATTAACACAATGCAGCTAGAACTACCATGGTCACTACAAATACTAGCTTTTATCCTCATTAAGATCCTTTCCGGGTAACGCATATCTTCACGGTAGCAAAGACCCGAGCAACATGACTTTCCTTTTTTGACATGTTGAAACAATATGTCTGCCCACAACAATTCTTAATGTTCAATATAGCATAAGGGAAATTTACACTGGAGTAATGTCGTCCCATTTAAGACTTTGCTGCATACCTTTACATTAGATCGTATATAAAGGCTATTTGACTAACTAGCATGAAGCCAGTCACTAATAAACTCCAGCCCCTGTTTCACAGACATACTAGTCATCATTCTAAACATTTCCACCCCAACTACAGTGGCATCTGCACTGCAGTGGAAACTATGCTTGTTTTAGCTCCACTCATTCATTCGCAACTCTTTCGTTTTCTCTTCTAGTCATGCCATGTTGCCTCTAACTCCAGACCCCCCCCCGCCCCGCACTAGCTACTCCACCTAGTACCCACACTGGCTACCCCACTTAGTCCTTCACTCAAGTATTTCATCAATCAGGAATTCTCTACATGTCCATGTTTTTTTCCTGCATATGGCGATTCTTCAAAATGTTCAAATATAACATCAAAGTTTTCGATATGACTAGTTTCGGAAGTCAAGTGAACTGTATGAATTAAATCCCTTCCTCAAGACCAATCAAGTATAAATAAATTGTGTTTAGAGGACTGCATAAATTATGTAACTATTGATATATCATTCAAGTATTTATCTGTCAATCAATATGTTCAAATGTATATATATATATATATAAATAAATACACATACATACCTGTATATATCTTATATATATATTTATATATATATATATATATATATATATATATATATATATATATATATATAAATATACATACATACCTGTATATATCTTATATATATATATATATATATATATATATATATATATATACATAAACACATATGTATATAACTATATATACATTCCTAAATATATAAATATATATACATATATATATATATATATAAATATATATATATACACACATATATATATGTATATATACATATATATATATACCCACACACAGTAAGAAGAAAGTTTTCTGTATGACAAAACGCGATACAGGGGGCAAAAGAAAAAGAAAAAAGAGTGCTGACATCGATCATTTTTGAAATATAATTATAATGGACTTCATTTATTTTCTAATTTACTGTCATCGAATTTAATTTTTGCTTTTACACTTTGCACACTGCATTATATTTTATGAAGAAGACGGAATCTTGGTTGTGTGCAGCAGATAATTTAAATGGTGTTGTTTTTACAACTGATAGCAAGGCAATATCTAGCAGCGTGCCGCTTGGAGTTGGGGGGGGGGGGGGGACAAAGGCGGAGAAGGAGAAGAAGAAGGAAGAGGAGGATAATAAAGTAGAAAGAAGGAGGTGAATGAAGTTGTATTTAGAGGAATGTCTTTTTTTGTTGTTGCTATTGTCGTTGTTGTCCTTGTTGTTCTTATTGTTGTTGTGGGCTCCTCCAAAATGAATCTCAACAACAAGAGAATATTTGAGAATATTATCAAACAATATCAATTAAACAGAGAAAATATAAATACAATAAAAAAGTGAAACAAGCCGTCAAGAAAACAACCAAACTATAGATTTAGATTTAGGTGTCTTCGTTTTTAGTCGTTTTTTTTTTCTTTTTGTTCAAAATGGCGGAGAAGATGTCGAAGAGAATGATAACGAATGGGTAAATACGTGAAGAACAAAGCGGATTACAGATAAAATGGCGAAATATAAACAGCTGTTTATTTATGCTACTTTTATATATTTTCTATATTTTGGTCTCGACTTTTAGGAATCCTCTCCTCCTTCTTCTTACTCTTCCTCTGCCCCTCTCCCTCCCCCAAACTTCGCCTGTTTAAATGCCATCCTTCACCTCTTCACATTACAAATAAATGTATTTATTTTAAAGACCAGTTTGTTATAATTGTTATTACTATCCTCATCATCGTTGTTGTTGTTGTTGTTGTTGTTGTTGTTATTGTTATTAATTTTATTTATTATTATGATTATTATTATCATTAATATTAGGGCGGCGGGTTGGCTGTTTCGGTAGAACATCGGACATCATGCTTTGCAACATTGAGTTACAACCCTTTACGGTCTGAGTTCAAATCCAACCGTGGTTATCTTTACCTTTCATCCTTACGAGGTCGATAAAATAAAGTACCAGTCATGCACTGGGGTCGATTTAATCGACATTCCTCTCCCCTAAAATTGTTGGCCTTATACCTAAAGTAGAAACCATTATTATTATTATTGATATATAGGGCGGTGAATTGGCAATATCGGTAGAGGATCGGACGCCATGCTTTCCACCATAGTTACGTCCCTTTACGGTCTGAGTTCAAATCCCGTCGAGGTTAACTTTGCCTTTCATCCTTACGGGCTGATAAAATAAAGTAGCAGTAATGTACTGGGATAATTGCTGGCTTTGTGCCAAAAGTAGAAACAATTATTATTGTTACATATATATGCAAAATGTAATTGGAAACTACAAAGCAAACATCGCAGAACAACGAAGAAATATATTAGTGTTATGCTTGATATAATAAGAAAAGTTTCTTTACGCTTCGGATAATACTTCTTTATCAGAAGACAATAATAAAAAAAAAATGATAAAATAGAAAGATAGAGGGGAAGGAAAAATAAAACATTTTTTAGAAAAATTACGTCTCTATTCAGCCAGCCATTTTGGAAAAAAAAAATATAACACGTCTATTGTTTAACCGTTCTTGGGTGAAAATTAAAATTGTAATGGAAATTACGAAGTTTTATATCTCGGTAAAAGCCGTATTCAAACACTCAGAATTTGATATCTTGATTACAGCTAACATCATAATGAGAAATAACGAGAAGAACCTTCATTGATTACTCATTTACTATATAATATTTTAGACGTCTTAAATTTGAAATTTCATTTAATTTCTTTCAAACATCCATTTAGATATTGTCTCAACTAAACTGTATTTTTTCTCTCTCTCCCTGTCTATCTGTCTGTCTCTCTATATAACTCTCTCTGTCTGTCTGTCTATCTACCTCTCTATCTAATTCTCTCTCTCCCTCTCTCTCTCTCTCTCTGTCTCTCTCTCTCTCTCTCTCTCTCTCTCTCTCTCTCTCTCTCTCTCTCTCTATATATATATATATATATATATATATATATATATATATATATGTGTATCTATATCTCTCTCTATCTCATTCTATAGCTATCTCTCTGTTCCTTTTTGTTTTAAATCGAATATTATTTTTCTCAGTTTATTTTCTGATAGGAGAGAGGGAAAGAAAAAAGACGAGAGAGTGAGAAAAAAGAGAGAAAGGTAGAAAAAGAGAGGAAAAAAGAGAGAAAGGGAGTCAAAGGGAGAAGAAAAAGAGAGAAAATGGGAGAGAGAAAGAAAAAGAGAGAAAAGGAGAGAAAGAGAGAAAGAAAAAAGAGAGAGAAAGCGAAAAAGAAAAAAGCGTGAAAGAAAGAAAAAGTGAGAAAGGGAGAGATTGAGAAACAGAAAAAGAGAGAAAAGGAGAGAAAAAGAGAGAAAGAGAGACAATGAGAAAAAGAGAAGAAAGGCGAAAAAGAAATGAAAGGAGAAAAAGAGAGACAGAAAAAGAGAAGAAAGGAGAGAAAGAGAGAAAATGAGAGAAAGGGAGAGAAAAGGAGAGAAAGAGAGAAAATGAGAGAAAGGGAGAGAAAAGGAGAGAAAGAGAGAAAATGAGAGAAAGGGAGAGAAAAGGAGAGAAAGAGAGAAAATGAAAGAAAGGGAGAGATAAGGAGAGATAGAGAGAAAATAGAGAAAGGGAGAGAGAAAATAAATGGAAGTTGTAAAAATAAATCTTTATGGAATCTAAAATAAAAAAAAAATCCTGAAAATAAACAACAAAAAAACAACTAATGAGAGGAAGAAAAACAACGATAATAATAGAAGTCATAATGCCTTTGATAAGGAAATTGAGTTTGAAAATTTGGTGGCAATCTTGCAAAAGACTAAAGCGTTGTAATAATGTTATGTTTCCGTAATGGATGAGCAAAGGTATTCTTTAATGACTTTAAGACACTCTCTTTACTTTACATTGAGGTTGTGTTTTTTTTAATATAATTTTTTCTGCTACTTTTATAATTCTTTTGTATTTATTATAATTACTTGCTTGTCGTTATTATTTGTTTGTTGCTTATTGATCTACTGTTGTTACTGTTGTTGTTGTTGTTGTTGTTGTTGTTGTTATTTTTGAAAGTTTATTTCTGTAGTTTCTGACTCCAGATACCGTTGTTATTGTTGTTATTGATATTATTGTTATTATTGTTATTATTGTTGATACTTTATGTTGATTTAAAAAAAAAAATGTTCTCAGTCGTGCACTTATAGTCTAATGCTATCGTCTCTTCTCAAATTTTCAGTCAATACCCCCCCCCCCCAAAAAAAAAAAAATATGATAGCTAAATTAAACATAGAGATAACAATTAAACCTAGAATGAAATGAGCCGATCGTCAGATCGTACCAAGTAAAATATGTTTCGCTGTTCAAATACTTTACACCAGATCTGCCAACCTCTAAAAACCCAAACGATAAAAAGTCAAGTCAATTAGACACAATATCTAAAATGCTCCCTCGTGTATGTGGTACCAGGAACACACATACGTGTTTCTATACATCTATGATAAAGCGATAAATCTATAATATAATGTCTCTCAAGGGCGGGTAAAATTCTCGAGATCCATGGACGAGTTCTCTCTAGCGGTCTCTGTACTTCATCATTGCTGCCATGTCCTGCGTCTCCAATAGACCAGTGTCTGTCCTTAGGGCATCAACATATGTTAACCTAGGTCTTCCTCTTCCAGTGTGTCCATGCAGGGGCTCCCGCAGGAGCACTGAGTGTAGTGTCAACTCTGGCTGTCGGTGAGCATGTCCAGCTAAACTCAGTCTCCTCTGTGTCACCTTTGAGCTGACAATTGGGAGGCTCCCGTACAGCTCTGAGTTCTTCATCATCAGTGTTAAATGATTAATGTTCAGAGCCATCCTCAGCATTCTCAGGTAACACCCATCCACCATCTGAGTGTCCAGGTCTCAGACCCGTACAGCAGCACAGACTCCACTACAGCAACGAACGGACGGATCTACAGGTCTCTACGAAGGTCCGAAATCCACACCGATCTCAAACTGTATATATGATAATTGTTTCTACTTTTGGCACAAGGCCAGAAATTATCCAGTACATTACTGGTACTTTATATATCGACCCCGTAAAGATGAAAGGCAAAGTTAACCTCGGCGGGATTTGAACTCAGACTGTAAAGGGACGTAACTATGCTTGAAAGCATGGTGTCTGACGCTCTACCGATTCTGCCAATCTACTATACGATAATACGATGTATTAGTATGCAAACATGAAGATTGAATATTCAGCTTAATAAGAAATCAATTGATATGAATTGTTTGTAGTAAATCTATTATAAGATTGAATATAATATATTGATTACATAAATAAATGGATAAATACTTCACGGATTGACTATGTAAGAATATGCATAACAGTCACCGATTTGGTCTTAGATATATATATATATATATATATATATATATATATATATATATATATATATATATATATATATATATATGACCAAATTTATTTGTTAATATTTTGAATAATATATATATATTTGTAGATAGCAGCTGTTTTCAGGTTATGTAACTGTTATTGAAACACGTGTCAATATATTCCTTTTAACTAAACTGTATCCATTTAAATCCTTCTATATATATATATATATATATATATATATATGGTGGCTGCCAACTCGTTTTCGAGTACGGCCACTACTTTAAATCCATGTAGGAGAACCCCTACCGATGCACTGAACGAGTGTGACTTTTTAGTCCAGCCAGCGACTTGAAAACTCTGGTACAAACACTACACCTGTGACAATTACTGACACATAGTGCTGGGCCCATGGTACCATGTGACGACAAGTGCAGAGAGATCACCAGATATAAAGCAATGCCTGTGCCGTGAAGTTTTATAGTGAGCAAAGGCACTGCACAAAGCCAGTCCCACTCGGAAATAGGAAAAAGTATGACCCCGACGGCAGAGCTCAAGCCGTTTCGACGGCTATTTCTGGACTATTTTTGAGTCCAGAAATAGCCGTCGAAACGGCTTGAGCTCTGCCGTCGGGGTCATACTTTTTCCTATATATATATATATATATATATATATATATATATATGTATATATATAATATATATATATATATATATATTTATATATATATATGTATATATATAATATATATATATTTATATATATATTCGCACTGATCGATCGACAAGTTCCCAGATCTCATTCTTTTACCGAGTGCGGTGGACCTCGTCAAATCGGACCAAGTTAACAATGTTTCCATTGGTCTTTCCATTGCGGGTTCTATCTACCATTCACAACTCTTGGTAGAAAACGTCGTGAAATAAAGTGACTTATATATATATATATATATATATATATATATATATATATATATATATATATATATATATATATATATATTTACTCTTTTACTCTTTTACCTTTTCCAGCCGTCCGGCTGAGGCCATGCTGGGGCACCGCCCTTATATATATATATATGGGTGTA
>CAXHJY010000701.1:32500-35000 GCA_964016885.1 Eledone cirrhosa
CTATATAGAGAGGGAAAACACAAGAGAGTGTCCAGGAAAACATTTTCCTTTGAGGTCATTAAATTACAGGGTTATATGCGAGTCCTTTCCTCTGTTGCTTTACTTGATATATATATATATATATATATACATTCCTTTTATCAATATTAAATAGCGAGTCTTGTTACACTGGAGATTCGAGAGTTTACCACAGTGTCATCTGACAAGAATTTAGTTCGGTATTGAATACTATTTTCTCTTAGTCGTCAACCACACACACAAAGACACACACATATACCACACACACACACACATACACACATACACACAGACACATATATATATACATATAATTATATTCCTATATGTATTTGTACGATTGTAGGGTCATAGTGGTATGAATTGTAATGAAGTGGAAAAAGTACACAATACTGTTACTTAGATTAGGATAATATTTATTCAAATTTGAGTGACCATTTGTTTCTAGAGGGAGCTTCTCGCTTCCAGGCATCCCAGTCCCCTTTTTGTCGGTGTATATATACAATATTACTCTCACATACGCCTATATATATATATATATATATATATATATATATATATATATATATATATATATATATATATATATATATATATATATATATATATACATATACATACATATATATATATACGTACATTCATAATAATTCTTACATACCTACATATGTACATCTGTACCCACATACATACATGATTCATAAGCTAGAATGGTCCCGATATCTGGAATATTCAAACATTCTTGCGATTCAAAGGAAAAACGAATGCACATGGGGCGACGAAATCTTTTCTTTTTTCATCTACGTTGCCACCGGGAAGGTTCCCGGTTAAAAAAAAATCAAAATTAATATATATACGTACGTAGGTACCTACATACATGCATATACATACATACATACACACATACATCCATACATACACACATCCATCCATCCATCCATCCATCCATACATACATACACACATGATGGCTGACAACTCGTTTTCGAGTACGACCACTACTTTATATCCATGTAGGAGAACCCCTACCGACGCGCTGAACAAGTGTGACTTTTTAGTCCACCCAGTGACTTGAAAACTCTGGTACAAACACTACACTTGTGACAATTACTGACACATAGTGCTGGGCCCATGGTACCATGTGACGACAAGTGCAGAGAGATCTCCAGATATAAAGCAATGCCTGTGCCGTGAAGCTTTTATAGTGAGCAAAGGTACTGCACAAAGCCAGTCCCACTCTCTTAAACAAGATGATATTTACCAAAAAGAAGAGCAAGTCAACATCATTGGATACCATCAGGGTTGCAGGTGTTATATCAGAGTTTTCCTTCTCCTAGAAATCTGCCTTGACAAAGGCTAAGGGGGTCATCTCTCCCATACACACATACATCCATATATACATACATACAATACAGTTTGCAAATCCAGTATCCAAGATACACCTTCAGCTTCATACCCATCATTATTGGAGCTACAGGTTATATACCAACCCGCTTGGACCAAAGTATAACTGAACTTGGATTTGTGGACAAAGAACGCAGCTCCCTAATTCATAGACTAAAAAATGGCTGCGATAGTTGGCACCTTCAAAATTTGCAAAACATTCTTGCAATTCAAGGGATGACAATTTCTTTTCTTTTCAGAAAACCTTGCCACCAGGGAGGTGTCCGGTAAAAAATATACTCGAAATTAAGAGAAAGAGAAACATGCATACATATATACATACATGCATTCATACACACGTATGTACACACATACATACATATATACATACATGCATTCATACATACGTAAGTACACACATACATATATACTTAAATACATGCATTCATACATACGTAAGTACACACATACATATATACATGCAAACATACATACATATATACATACATGTAGACAGACATACATATATACCTTACGTTCCATTACACCATTTACTATATAAATATATCTGTGTATTACACACAATATATATATTTTACATGCTAGTATCAGTGTCTATAAGTTGTAAGGGAACGTGTCGAATTCAATGTGTTTTGTCAAACATTAGCTGTTGATTTTAACTGGATTATAGCCTACTGTCTCCTGTCCTTCCTGACCGGATTTTCACACACTATCTGTTTCATCGGCCATTTCGTCTATTCTTATAGTATTTATCTGTTGATATAACCATTAAATCGTACGAGTAAATTGGATGTACAGACTCTCTACCTGGTTGTTCCACCTGCGAGAAATAACAAACAATTCTCCCTAAAATCTCAATCCACAAACTCCCAAACAGAGCCCAAAATTGTTGCCCCTGTGTCTAAACAGAAACCAGTATCAGTAGAGGGTTGGACGCCATGCTTTGCAGCATAGAGTTACGACACTTTACGGTCTGAGTTCAAATCCCGCCGAGGTCAGCTTTGCCTTTCGTCCTTACGGGGTCCATAAAATAAACAATTATTTTTATCTATATGCGGTGGATTGGCAAAATCGGTGGA
>CAXHJY010000701.1:50000-57500 GCA_964016885.1 Eledone cirrhosa
TAAAATCTATTCATGTATTTATCTATCTGTATATATATCAATCACCCTTTGAACATATACATATATATATATATATATATATATATATATATATATATATATATATATATATATATCAAATATATAAGAATCGTAGAGCAAATATATATATACATACATAGTATATATATATATATATATATATATATATATATATATATATATATATATATTCTATACATACGTATATATATATATATATATATATATATATATATATATATGACTACGACGGCAGAGCTCATACATATATATGTATATATATATATATATATATATATATATGTATGTATAGAATATATATATATATATATATATATATATATATATATATATATACTATGTATATATATATATATTTGCTCTACGATTCTTATATATTTGATATATATTTTCCTTATCGAGCCTTCTTTGGATTTTAGTCTTCAAATTTATTATTATTATTATTATTTCTGAGTTCAAATCCCGCCGAGGTTGACTTTGCCTTTCATCCTTACGGGGTCGATAAAATAAAGTACCAGTAATGCACTGGGTAATTGCTGGCCTTGTGCCTAAAGTAGAAAAAAAAATTATTATTATTATTACTATATATATATATATATGGAAGTACAGTATATATATATATATATATATACTCTATGAAAGACACGGGCTATGAAGATAGGGTGATTGATATATATACATATAGATAAATACATGAATAGATTTTACATATATTGAAACGAAGAACCTGCTGGCTTGATCAGAATAAGTAATTATTAATCGATATTAATTAGAGACAGTAAAATTAAAAACAATATAAATTACATCTTACATGTGTGTCTTAGTGATTTTTCCTTCCACAAATTGTATGGCGGTATTTATATCTGTATAAGTATGCGACACCCCTCTCTCTCCCTCTCTTTCTCTCCCCCTCTCCCCCTCTCTCCTCTGTATACATATATATATATATATATATATATATATATATATATATATATATATATATATACATATATATATATATATATATATATATATATATATATATATATGTATATATATATATATATATATATGTATATATATATATATATATATATATATATATTATATAAACATTGATATATATATATAGTATATATATATATATCTTATATTTATTAAAATAACAGAGATATATATATCTTATATATATATATATATATATATATATATATGTTATATATATATTTATATATATATATATAGTATATATATATCTTATATTTATTAAAATAACAGATATATATATATTATATATATATATCTCATATATATATCTTATATATATATCTATCTATCTATCTATCTATCTATATATATATATATATATAGTATAATATTTATATAATATAATATATATATATATTTATATAAATATATATATATACATATATATATATATATATATATATATATATATATATATATATATATATATATGTATATATACATATATATAATATTTGTGTACATATTCTATATATATATATGTGTGTGTGTGCGTGAGATGTGTTTGTATGTGCATCAACATATATATTTATATATATATATATATATATGCATCTATATCTTTGTTTTGTAATATATGCATATCCGATTATGTAAATACAATAGAATAATTAGTCATACAGGTTTTCTTTCGTTAAATAAATATTTCTGCATACCTTGCGGTCCTAATACTCTCAGGTATTTTCCTGGATGTGTATCATTTAACATTTTCCTCACAGAAATACATTCTTAATGACTTTATTTATTTGAAATATTTGCGGCCTAATTTCCTTTTATATTTCGGAATTTCAATTGTTTTGCAAATGGCCATAAATGAAATCCTAAGCAATTATATCGAGAATTAGTCAGTTTAGCAATTCCAAATCACATATATCTCTAGAGGGAAGGATTTTTACCAAGCCCTTGCAAATCGTTCGACATTAGTGATACAGTTACAGTTTATTTTTGCCTGAAACATTTACAAATTAGTTGATGCTGGAAAATTACATGGACATGGATGAATAAGGAAGGTTTGTTATTTAGTCACCTTCCATTGAAGTCCTAAGCAAGAACGAATTCCACTGATGTCATTTTGCTTTTCATAACGCTGTGCTGTTTGAAATAAACGAAAATCATTTATTAAGAACGATTATATAGACTGTATTTCGCTGCTAAACTCTTTCTCATGATACCAATATAATAAACCATTAGTACTACAATTGTGTATTTCGGGATGTGATTGCATCTAGAACTAGAAGCGACAAAATACCCCCCCCCCCCCATGTAGTTAGATGCTACAGCTCTAATATTGATAGCTACTCTTTGAATCCGTGTGTGTGTGTGCCGTTGTATGTATATGTTTTGTGTGTATGTGTGTATATTTGTGTGTGAGTGTGAGTGTTTGTTTGTAAGTCTCTGTTTCTGTCTTAGCACGGGGAAAACAACAACAAAATATTCTATTAATTTGACCTCACTACATGACTGGTACAATATTTTACCAACCATGGGAGGATGGAAGGGAAAGTTGGCACTAACATGTTTAGAGTTCTAACCGTAAAGTGCGAAACTTAATTACAGGAAAGTCTTTGACCATTATAGCAAACTCTTTGACCATTATAGAAAAGTCTTTGACCATTACAGCAAACTCTTTGACCATTACAGTAAACTCTTTGACCATTACAGCAAACTCTTTGACCATTATAGCAAACTCTTTGACCATTACAGTAAACTCTTTGACCATTATAGCAAACTCTTTGACCATTATAGCAAACTCTTTGACCATTACAGCAAACTCTTTGACCATTACAGTAAACTCTTTGACCATTATAGCAAACTCTTTGACCATTATAGCAAACTCTTTGACCATTACAGCAAACTCTTTGACCATTACAGCAAACTCTGACTATTACAGTAAACTCTTTGACCATTACAGCAAACTCTTTGACCATTACAGCAAACTCTTTGACCATTACAGCAAACTCTTTGACCATTACAGCAAACTCTGACTATTACAGTAAACTCTTTGACCATTACAGCAAACTCTTTGACCATTACAGCAAAGTCTTTGACCATTACAGTAAACTCTTTGACTATTACAGTAAACTCTTTGACCATTACAGCAAACTCTTTGACCATTACAGCAAAGTCTTTGACCATTACACCAAACTCTTTGACCATTACAGCAAACACTTTGACCATTACAGCAAATTATTTGACCATTACAGCAAACTCTTTGACCATTATAGCAACCTCTTTGACCATTACAGCAAACTCTTTGACCATTACAGCAAATTATTTGACCATTACAGCAAACTCTTTGACTATTATAGTAAACTCTTTGACCATTATAGCAAACTCTTTGACCATTACAGCAAACTCTTTGACCATTACAGCAAACTCTTTGACTATTACAGCAAACTCTTTGACCATTACAGCAAACTCTTTGACCATTATAGCAAACTCTTTGACCATTACAGCAAACTCTTTGACCATTACAGCAAAGTCTTTGACTATTACAGTAAAATCTTTGACAATTACAGCAAATTCTTTGACCATTACAGCAAACTCTTTGACTATTACAGTAAACTCTTTGACCATTATAGAAAACTCTTTGACCATTACAGCAAACTCTTTGACCATTACAGCAAACTCTTTGACCATTACAGCAAACTCTTTGACCATTACAGCAAACTCTTTGACTATTACAGTAAACTCTTTGACCATTATAGTAAACTCTTTGACCATTACAGAAAACTCTTTGACCATTACAGCAAACTCTTTGACCATTACAGCAAACTTTTTTACTATTACAGCAAATTCTTTGACCATTACAGCAAACTCTTTGACCATTATAGTAAACTATTTGACTATTACAGCAAATTCTTTGACCATTATAGCAAACTCTTTGACCATTACAGCAAACTCTTTGACCATTACAGCAAACTCTTTGACCATTACAGCAAACTTTTTTACTATTACAGCAAATTCTTTGACCATTACAGCAAACTCTTTGACCATTATAGTAAACTATTTGACAATTAAAGCAAATTCTTTGACCATTATAGCAAACTCTTTGACCATTACAGCAAATTCTTTGACCAATTATTCCTGAGCTATGTTAAGCCCTGGCCCATTTTTTCTAATGATAATGGTTACAGACATAGGCACAAGGCTAACAGTTTGGGGAGAGTGTAATGTTGATTGAATCGACCCAATCTCGTTACTGGTACTTTATTTTATTGGCCCCGTCAGGATGAAAAGCAAAGCTACCCTCGGTGGGATTTGAACTCAGAACGTTTTATAGATATACACTTTAGTCGAACGTCAACTGTTACATATTGTAAATCTCCAGTTTCATATTCGCAGTAAATATCTTACTCTTTATCTCTGTTTCATACACACATGCGCATGCGCAATGACGTACATACAAAGAAGCACACACACATACACACACATTTATAATATATGTATGTGTGCTTGTATGTCTATGTGTATTTGAATGCGGTGCATATATATATATATATATATACTAGGAGAGAAAAAATTCAGTTTATATATATATATATATATATTATATATATATTATATATCTATGTATATATCTATATCTATATATCTACATATGTATGTGTGTGAGTGTGTGTGTGTGTGTGTGTGTGTGTGTGTGTGTGTGTGTGTGTGTGTGTGTGTGTGTGTGTGTGTGTGTGTGTGTGTGTGTGTGTGTGTGTGTGTGTGTGTGTGTGTCTGTGTGTGTGTGTGTGTGTGTGTGTGTGTGTGTGTGTGCGTGCGTGTATATATATATATATGCTGTACAATTCGAAGCCACAATGACTGATTTATGGAATGTACATCAGACGAAATTACTTTTACCAATGGTGTCAAATTTATACTTTGAAGAATGTGAATATTATTCTATACACTGTGACAAGTAAGAATAGCCTCTACTTACTAAGATTCTGATATTTAAGTGTATCCTACGTCTGATTTCTTAATCTTGTTTGCTAGGTTAGTTGAGACGGCAATTAAAGGATAACGTGATTTAGCTAAATTTAGCCGTCGAACATTCTAGCCCGTGGTATTGAATTGCTAGATTCCTAGACCTTTGTACATAGAATAATCATGTAGAAATAGAGGCTTATTAATACAACAGTATTTGATATTTATATAATATTTAGTAATATAAGACAACGACGCCATTTTTACTAGACGGAAATTTATATACTTTCTAACAGTAGATATTCTAAGTTGATATGGTAACTTGGCTCAATTGTAACTTGGCTCAATGATGGTATTTTAACTTAAATAAATTATACTAAGACTAAATAAATATACGGAGTCATGACTGTGTGTATTCAGACTCTGAGAGTCTCTTTAGCTAGATTAAATACATAGAGGTATGACTTCATATAATCTGTTTAAAGTTAGTGCTAACACAGCAAGTTTCAGAATAAAAGAATACGTGCTCCCATATACAATATGTTTGTGTGTGACAGCTCACACCTATGCAGGTTTAGCTGGCCTCGTAGGAGGTGTTTTGCGTGATTTAATGATAGGGACCCCAGTCTTATCATCTCATTTCTACAGCTGAGTAAACTGGAGCAACGTGAAATAAAGTGTCTCGCTCAAGGAAACAACACATCATCCGGTCCGAAAATTGAACTCACAACATTTCGATTGCAAGCTCAATGTTCTAACCACTAAGCCATGTACCTTCACATAATAAACATATATCTAATCTCGCTGTGAGTATTAAGTTACTTTGAGTAGTTAACATATCACAGCTACTTCAGCAACCAGGGTAAGAACTGTGGATGCATGTCAATTATTGTACATATCAGGATGTTGCACTCACTCACATGTGCTGAACTCTGGAAGATAATAACTCTTTATAGATAGAACTTTATGTACAATATTCAATAACAGCACCAAGTGTGTGGGACCTGTTAGAAGCCGAAATACTCAGAGTGAGTTATGATGTATTGTATGGTTAATATATATAAAATATATATAAAAATAAACTTATTTGAGTTCATATACACCTTTACTCCGTATAATCTTTATACTCGACATCAAGGCTGTTTTAATAATACAAGGCAACAAATGTGGCATTTGAAAACAGTTGGAGCCCATTACTCTCCATGTCAGAACTGTACCGATTTCTTAGAGAGAGACAGAGTGAGATAGATAGATAGATAGAGAGAGAGAGAGAGAGAGAGAGAGAGAGAGAGAGAGAGAGAGAGAGAGAGAGAGAGTGAGATAGAAATAGAGTGAGAATGTGTGTGTGTGTATGAGAGAGAGAGAGTGAGATAGAGAGACAGAGGGAGACAGAGGGACACAGAGGGAGATAGCAATAGAGAGAGAATGTGTCTGTGTGTATATCAGAGAGAGAGAGAGAGAGAGAGAGAGAGAGAGAGAGAGAGAGAGAGAGAGACAGAGGGAGATAGCGATAGAGAGAGAATGTGTCTGTGTGTATATCAGAGAGAGAGTCAGAGAGAGAGAGAGAGAGAGAGAGAGAGAGAGAGAGAGAGAGAGGGAGATAGCGATAGAGAGAGAATGTGTCTGTGTGTGTATATCAGAGAGAGAGAGAGCGAGAGAGAGAGAGAGAGAGGGGGGGGGGTTAAATGAAATGATAAATACAAAGTTGACCTCGTCATTATTTGAACTCAGAACACACTGAACCAGAGCAAATCCTGCGACTCTCTTGATCCGACGTCTCTAACAAATTCGCCAGTTCTCTGCATAAAACCCGCAATATATTTTAACCCTTTATCATTTAAACCGGCCATATCCGGCCAGGATTTTCTCACCTCTTTCTGTTCAAACTGGCCATGACCGGCTGCTTATACTTATGTTAAGGTATTGTTCTAAAAATAAATAATATTAAAATCTCATAGATTCGATATTATGTGAGGTAATTATGTGAGGTAAAGCCTTCACCGTGAAAATACAATAATAAATATAGAGTAATGTAGATATTATGTGAGGTAATTATGTGAGGTAAAGCCTTCACCGTGAAAATACAATAATAAATATAGAGTAATGTAGATATTATGTGAGGTAATTATGTGAGGTAAAGCCTTCACCGTGAAAATAAAATAATATATATAGAGTAATGTAGATATTATGTGAGGTAATTATGTGAGGTAAAGCCTTCACCGTGAAAATACAATAATAAATATAGAGTAATGCAGATATTATGTGAGGTAATTATGTAAGGTAAAGCCTTCACCATGAAAATACAATAATAAATATAGAGTAATGTAGATATTATGTGAGGTAATTATGTGAGGTAAAGGCTTCACCGTGAAAATACAATAATAAATATAGAGTAATGTAGATATTATGTGAGGTAATTACGTGAGGTAAAGCCTTCACCGTGAAAATACAATAATAAATATAGAGTAATGTAAATGCTAGAAGGCTAACACAGAAAATTTTTAAATGTCGGCA
>CAXHJY010000701.1:62500-65000 GCA_964016885.1 Eledone cirrhosa
GATTAGTAGAATTAGCTCTTAATTCCTCTAATTTATCGCTATACAAATATGATAATTATCAATATCTTAAGCTTGTCACCTTCTCATTCCTGTCTCTCTCTCTCACCCTCTCTCCCTCGCTCTCACTCTCTATCTCTCTCATGAATTTCATTGTAACTCTCTAATCTACTTCCTTGTATATCCCTCTCATTCTCTCGTTTTCTCCCTCATACATTTCTTTAAGACAGACACACACACACATACACACACACACTCTCTCTCTCTCTCTCTCTCTCTCTCTCTCTCTCTCATATTCATCACTTCCTCACGTTCTTTGTATGTCGTTCTCTCTCTCTCTCTCTTTTACTCTTTTATATATATATTCCTTTTCGATCGACTTTCGTCAAATTGGACCGAAGAAACAATGCTTCCGTTGGTCTTTCCAATTGCTAAAACCCTCTATCGTTCGCAAGTCGAGGTAGAAGGAGCAACGTGAAATAAAGTGTCTTGCTCAAGGACATAACACATCGCCCGGTCCAGGAATCGAACCGAAAACCTCATATATATATATATATATATATATATATATATTACATTTATAAAAAAAAAACATTTTGAGCCACTTTTTTTAAGTGAAAATGAGAATAAGGAACCCTTAAACGCGAACTGGCGCGAAGGTTGATGTGGTTGTCATCAACGTGACTGTCATCAACCAACCAAATTTCACTTATATATGAAAAGACATTTTGAGCCCCTTTTTTTTAAAAGGCACATACAATAAGAACTTCGTTTACGCGAACTGGCGCGAAATTTATCATACTTATTCACGTGACAATCCTCACCCAACCAAATTAATTTTTTAAAAATTTACCAATTCGAGCCACTTTTTTCCACATACAACAGAAGTAACACCAACCAGATGCGAGAAAAACCACAAACCCTCCATCTCAATTCTACTTCCGAAAAGCATAAGAACTGTGAAACCGGTAAAGGAAACAATTAAATATTCTTGAAAAGACTCCAGTTGCATTTTCGATTCTTTTTATTTATACTTTCAATTGTGTTGCACATCTCGTTTTTTTATTAAAAAAAAACCTTCATTTTCTTATATATATATATATATATATATATATATATATATATATATAAATAAATAAGATCCCGTAAAGGGTGAAAGCAGCGATTCTTTCCTTAAACTTTAATCTGTTATTTAAAATAAATATTTGCTCTACGATTCTTATATATTTGATATATATTTATCCTTATCGAGCGCTCTTTGGATTTTAGTCTTCAAATTTATATATATATATATGAAATACTGGTAATAAGGTAGTAATACATTACTGCCTACCACTATTTAGGGTGTGTGTAAAATACTTACAACTGCTTAAGGTTTTGTGTTTACATAACCATAAATAGTATAACTAATACTATATATATATATATATATATATAGGAACGAGTAGGACCCCGACGGCTGAGCTCAAGCCGTTTCGACGGCTAATTCTGGCTCAGCCGTCGGGGTCCTACTCGTTCCTATTACCCACTCTACTACCCTAAGTATTGAGTACTTTGGTGCGTTATATATATATATTCAGCCACCAGACATGATGGTTAGTTGCAATATAAGCGACCATTTGCCGAACGAATAAACAGTTCTGGATAGATAGCTGTAAACTACTAGGGGAGATGGAGCAATGGATGACACATTTAGCTCCCAAGTAAACCTTTACACCCCATTGATGTACATATAACTAGGCGAGTAAAGGCCTTGGGCGAGTAAAGGCCCTGGGCGCTTGACTCTGGCAAAAATTTGAACTCAGAATATAAAAGGCTGTGAGTAAGATACGTACACCAAATTAACTGACGCTCTATTGATTTTGCAAACTAATCACTAAAACTGATGACGATGATGTTAATGTTGTTAATGACAATGACAATGATGACAATGATGATGATGATGATGATGATGGTGGTGATGGTGATGATAATGATGATGATGATGTTGAGGTGGAGGTGGAGGAGGCTATTACTATATATATATAGGTAGGGTGCGGCATATGTACGCGAATTCATAAAGTCGCACGTGTGTTTAGAACAAACCTCAAACGTAGTCGATCAAACACACGCCTACACATCTGCACACGTACACATACACACTCTCAAACACACACACACACACACACACACACACACACACACACACACACACACACATATATGCATGTATAAATATGCGTGAGTATGTGTGTGTGTTTTTGCATTCATGAAGAACACAATATAATTAGTAACCAAGTGAGTAGTAATGGCGGAGGAATGAGTGGTGTGTGTGTGTTTGTGTATATACATGTGTGTGTGTCTCCGTGTATATGATTATATATGTATATATATATATGTGTGCATGAGTATTTGATTATATGTGTATATATGTGTATATATATATGTGTGTGTGTGTCCGTGTATATGATTATTTGTGTATATATATATGTGTGTATTTGATTATGTGTATATATATATATGT
>CAXHJY010000701.1:72500-75000 GCA_964016885.1 Eledone cirrhosa
AGAAGAAGAAGAAGAAGAAGAAGAAGAACGACGCGGAGGGAGAGGCGAAATAAAAGAAGAAGAAGAAGAAGAAGAAGAAGAAGGAGAAGGAGGGGAGGAGAAGGAGAAAAAGAAGAAGAAAAAGAAGAGGATGAAGAAGAAAAATTAGGAGAAAACGACGAAACAGATGAAGACGAAGAAACAAATATATAAAAAAGATGATATAATAAAAATTAAAAAAACAACAATGAAAACCGCAATATATAGATTATATTGTTGTTGTCATTGTTGTTGTCACTGTTGTTGTTGTTGTTGTTGTTGTTGTTCTTCTTCTTCTTCTTCTTCTTCTTCTTCTTCTTCTGCTTCTTCTTCATCTTCTTCTAATCCAACAGCCGCAACTACTACTACTACTACTACTACTACTACTACTACTACTACTACTACTACTACTACTTATAATTGTTTCTACTTTAGGCACAAGGCCAGCAATTAACCAGTACATTACTGGTACTTTATTTTATCGAACCCGTAAGGATGAGAGGCAAAGTTAACCTTGACGGGATTTGAACTCAGACCGTAAAGGGCCGTCTCTCTTTGCTGCAAAGCATGGCGTCCGACCCTCTACAGATACTGCCAATTCGCAAATGGTTTCATTTTTGGCAACAAGGGCCGACATATAAGGGACAATACAAGGACAGGGGGGAGGGTTTACAATAAAATTGTGTAAAAATACACAAAAACAATTGACATTTAAAAAATATCAAACATACATTATATAAAAATATAACAATATAACTTCCCCAATAGGAGGTTGAAACACCCAGGTGGCGACTCATACCCTACCAATCCTAAACCCTCCGACGCTTTGATGGCACACAGGAAGGGCATCCTTCTCCTCCTCAAGTTAACCAGCGGGCTATTCTCGTCACATTCACCCACCTTTTAACAAATGTACTGGGGAGTAATATTTCTCTCTCCACCTTACCTTCCTTTCCAAGTAAAACTCGAAAACGTTGATGAGGGGTTGGCCGAATAGAAAAGTATCTGTCTTTAGTCCTTCCAGCTTGGTCCACCACACAACCCCTTTAGCTACCACCACCAGAGAGAGGAAAAATGGCTGCCGTTCCCAGTCGAAAGAAGGCGGTGGGCCGATCTTTACTATGGACTCGGTGGATAGCTAGATTCGTCCCACAGCTGTTCGACATAACACCACATGTCAGTAATGCACGGACACTGGGCGAGTGCGTCCAGAACGCTTTCGTCGTTCTTCGTGCATCTCGGGTAGGTCCGTCTGACAGCACTTCCATGCCTATAAAGTTTCTCTCGAACCGGCAATGGCCCCCGGTAGCACTGCCAAGCGAGAGATTTCTGGAAGTTATCCATAACCCCGGCTTATTTGAGTATCGTTTCTAAATATACAATACATTTTGTAATGTATGTTTATGCTGTTTTCTAAATCTACAGGTTTGCTTCAAGTCTTAACTATACAAATTATACTTTACGTCGCAGTCCTCAATAAAATCATTGAAATAATCATGAACACCATTCGGTTTCATTCCAGAAGTTACATGAATACATATAATAGTGTATTTCTAGCTTTGGAATTATAGAAAATCGATCGACAGATTGGTAAGAAGCGCAAAACGATTATTAGGTAACGTATCGAAGCTAAACATTCGTTTTTCAATTGGCAAAACATTCGTAGACACTCACACACGTATATAACTACACATATGGGCTTACAAACACGCACGCACTCACTTACTCACTCACACACAAACACAGGCACACTCGCACATGCAGCTATGTACACAAACATATACACAAGTGTACATAAACATACACGCAAGTGTATACAGAAATACACAACAATCAATCATAGAAACACCCACACATGGCTTCAGAGGCATACATATATATATTCCGAGCGCTGTCTGTCATAGAGAAGAAATGTTACACTGTCAAAATTGTCTTATTGGTTTGACCTAGTTGACCTGACCTCGTATGACATGACCTTAAACAGGTTCACCAAATGTTTCTGCTTCCGACGAGAAAATGCCAGCAAACCAATAAAATGTATTCCCCGAGTTTGATTCTTCATTTTTTTTTCTCTTTTAGTCGAGTAACCTACACACACACACCCTCTCTCTCACACACACTCACTCACATACAGACACACAACACTCTCACACACACATATATACGCACTCACACAAATACACGCATATATTTATATGTATGTATACATACACTCACACTCATATACACACACACATATACATATATGTATATGAAGTATGTTCTAAAAGGAAAGCATAATTTAACGTTGATCTTTAATTAAAAACCGTTAATACATATACGGCAAACACACATACGCAGATAATCGCTTACATACATATGTACATACATACACATATTCGTATGTACGTACATACGCACATACCTACATATACATACATAGATGCATGTGTAAAAACGTACAGTACATGCCTAGATACATACATACGTACATATATTGGAA
>CAXHJY010000702.1:7500-42500 GCA_964016885.1 Eledone cirrhosa
GTAAGAAATGGTCAACACCAATCGATAACCCCTTTTCTTGTCAATAAGGATCAAGTAATATTAACTATTCCCATCAATCTACTTAGCTTTATGTCTTGTCAGATATATAGCTTCTGATTCTTTTTGTGCAAGACGTGATTTCATTATATTTCATACTTTATCTATCTCCCTTTCTGGCTTCTTTTCAAACCGTTGCCATTATAGTAAGCAATCAGTTATTTCTGTAACTTTTGCCCAGCTGCATGGCCTTCAATCAATTTGTCTGTCAATGAGAAGAATATTTAATCATACATTGAAACTTTCTGCTTTTACTATTGTATTGCAAAATATTGCTGCCCTTAATGCTGAAGAAGCCTACATTTTGATCAAATAATTGACAAAACTGGCAGTACTTCAGTACTATTATGTTCTGTGAGAAGGAAAGTAATATAGAAATAGGAATCAAAAATCAAAATAAAATAAAAGCATTCTAATGTGATAAAATAAGAATGTATATGGTATTTATCAAATAGAGGGGGTGGTTTATTTATTTGTTCATTTTGTTATCAGCATTGTAGTTTAGCAGTTGAAATGTTAGGTATGTGGAGAGCAGTGATTGCTCAATCATATAATAATAATGAGAATATTGCAACTACAGAAATATTTTCTGATGTATGCCACTTTCATATATCTCTAAGTTTAAGAGCTATAAAATCATCATTATCAGCATGGTTTATTATTATTTTTTTTATTATTATTATCATCATCATCATTTTATATACCTTTTCCAGCCTATCATATGTTGGAATGATTTGAGCTACTATTCTTCTAGATGGGCTGAAGTCTACTTCTCGCTTACATGTATTTCAGTTTTAGCATGTATTTTCTAAAGTCAACTATTTTACTGAGTTTATTGGGTGCATTTTGTCTCAGCACTAGTGAAGTGGTTGTGTCCTTGACAATATGGAGTCTTCTCATCGTGTTTTGGCATGGTTACTCTGAGCTGCCCTTTTTAACAACCACATTATATATTGTATTGAATACATTTTATCATGGCTCTAGCACTAGATATTGTCATGTTTTTTTTATTTAACCTAAGAGTCTGCCTAACATTATGCAATCAAATGTAGAAAAACATTTTCATAAAGGCCACACCCATTTACTTGAATATGATAGTTGCTTATATTACATAATAATTATGAAGGCTAGAAAGTGAAAATTGGGATATGTAATCATATAATAATGTTCACATGACTTAGAGACTCCTTATTGACATATTACAAATTCCTAACTCAAAAATGAGTATGATATGAGAAATAGAAAGCTTGATTGAAATCCTGCTATTATGTTGCAATAATGCTATTCTTTATACCTTAGATTTATCAGAAAGACATAAAATCTCCATTTTTACCTGTTATATTACTCAAGAGAAAAGCAGTATTAGTGATCTATTTTATGTGGACTGAAGGTGAATCAGAGGCTTTCACGGCAGTATGAGGACAAAGTTTTACTGATAGGGACATCTTTTGTGTGTGCTTAATCCAGCCCATAATGGTATGGAAAAGTAGACATACTTAAAATGCTGATTATATATATATATAATGTATATAGTGTATTGTTGGGTAACGTTTAATTACTGATAGTTCATCTGGCTGAGCACTCAATGCTAATTTGTGAATCTGGCTACCAATGTGAGATTCTACATTTGCGTCTTCACCATTATTATATCCATAAGATGCAGCATATTAATAATAATGAGGAGCAGGAATATAACATCGGTTTATATATACATATATACTGCTTATATAATATATATATATATATATATATATATCATCATCATCATCATCATCATTTTACATCCGCTTTCCCCTGCTTGCAAGGGTGAGACGGGAACTGATTCTAGCTTGATTTCTACAGCTGGATGCTCTTCTTAACACCAACCTCATTTACAGTGAGTGCTGGGTGCTTTTTTGCTGTGGCACCTCGACGCCCACTTTGCAGTGGAATGATATGGACCCCAGTCCCTATCATCTCATTTCTACAGCTGAGTAAACTGGAGCAATGTGAAATAAAGTGTCTTGCTCAAGGAAACAACACATCACCCGGTCTGAGAATTGAACTCACAACTTTTCGATTGCAAGGCTAATGCTCTAACCACTAAGCTATATATATATATATATCATCATCATCACTGTTTAATGTCCATTTTTTTATGTTAGCTTGGGTTAGATGAGTTTCCTCGTTGTGAGACAAGTCAAATCAGATGACCATAACTTACTCATACAAGATTGGTTTGGGCTTGGTTTCTATGGCTGGATGCCTTCCTAACACAAACCACATTAACAGTGTGGGCTGGGTGCTTTTTGTCATGTCATCTACACTATCACTTTACAGTGTGGGCTGGTCGATTTACATTGTGGGTGGGTGCTTTTCTCGTGAAACCAACACTTTAGAGTGTGGGCTAGGCGCTTTTTGACATGATACCTATGTGACCACTTTATATATATGTGTAGTAATATACATGAATCGTAAAGTGTAAATGAACTGAGAGAGAAATTTGGCATAAGAGGTATCAGATGCAGAATAGGAAATTGTGGTATGGATATATGATGCATATGAATGATGACAGCTGTATAAAAATGTGCAGAGAGCTCAAAGTGGACAGAAGCTGTGAAGTAGGAAAACTCAAGGAGATTTGGGATGAGTTGATAAAAGCTGACCTTGCATAATTGCAACTCTCAAAAGCAAAGACACAGGACAGAGCTCTCTGGCATTATGCAGTATTATGGAATACCCTCCTTCCCATGAGAACAGGCTAAAACATGCATCTAGTATGCACCACCTTCACCTCCATCCCACCTTCCATACACCTTTCATGAGATAACACATCACTCATGTCCTAAACCTCTGCCCCTCATACATGCCCATATATCTACCTCACCAATCCCCTCACATCTCCCCCACCATAGTTCCCATGACAAAAAGCACCCAGCGCATATTGTAAATGTGGTTGGTTTTATGAGGGGCATCAAGCTGTAGAAACCAAGCCAGAAACAGTTCTGTATAAGCAAAACATGGTCAGCTGACTCTACTTGCCTCAAATGAGACAACCCATCTAACCTATGCTATCATGGAAAATAGACATTAAACGATATGTATGTATGTATGTATGTATGTATGTATGTATGTATGTATGTATGTATGTGTGTGTGTTAATATACATACATACAGACATTCTCTTCGTTGGTGCTACTGGTAACATGTATCCCAGTACAACCTGTCTCATGGTCGGGTCGTTGGCGACTAAACTGGCAACCCCACCAAGGTTTCTTGGTGAGGAGGGTGACTTTGGACATCCTGCAGGACTAAAAACAAAACCTGTCAAAGGGCAAAGGAGCTCTTAAGAGTCAATGGCCATCCAAAATCAGCGGGAGAGATGACCCCTTAGCCTTTGTCAAGGCAGAATTCTAGGAGAAGGAAAACTCTGATATAACACCTGGAACCCTGATGGTATCCAATGATGTTGACTTGTTCTTCTTTTTGGTAAATATCATCTTGGTTAAGAGAGTGGGACTGGCTTAGTGCAGTGCCTTTGCTCACTATAAAAGCTTCACGGCACAGGCATTGCTTTATATCTGGAGATCTCTCTGCACTTGTTGTCACATGGTACCATGGGACCCAGCACTATGTGTCAATAATTGTCACAAGTGTAGTGTTTGTAACAGAGTTTTCAAGTCACTGGCTGGACTAAAAGTCACACTCATTCAGCGCATCGGTAGGGGTTCTCCTACATGGATATAAAGTAGTGGCCGTACTCGAAAACGAGTTGGCAGCCACCATGTATGTGTGTTAATATACATACATACAGACATTCTCTTCATATGTTTCCTTTTTTTTATATATATTTTTCACAATATTTGTAGTTGTTATTTTTTTTACCTAATTTGATTTTGTAACTTATTTTGTAACATTTCATACTTCTCTCATTGTATTTTATTCTTTCCAGTATTGGTATATTATCACTTAATTCATTCTTCTAATTCCCTGTCTTTTCTTCACTCAGTCACTCTTTTTGTATATCTATTTGTCTATTTCCAACTATTTCAATCTATAACTTTTGTTACTCATTCTATCCTTTTTTGAATACTTACTCTACCTCTCCTTTTCGTATTCATTCTATCACCTTTTCCATCACCTTTTACCTCCTCTCAATCTTTCTGTCTCTTCATCTTTCAACCCATTTATTATTTCTAATATTTCTCCTCCCTGCCTTCCATTTTCCCCCAAATCACTTCCTCTGTTTTTATTCTCTCAAATCACCCTTTACATACTCTCATTTTTTATCTCTGTTTTCCTCTATTTTTTTAATGAAAGTGTAGGTTTGGCCTGATCTATTTTGCACAGTCCAATGATTCCATAACACCCATTAAATCAGAACCTAAACGCATCAAAAGTTCAAAGTGTATCATTCAAAACATACAAATATCAGAACTTTCTGTCTATAACCATACCTAAGAACATTTTGACAAGGGATAGAGAGATGGAGCTAGATAGGTGAGCAAACTGAGAGAGTGAGAGAGAATATGTGAGAGTACATGAGACAGTGTTGAATAGAGTACAAGAGAGTTAGAGCAACAAAACAAAGTGGGTTGAAACAAGTTTTAGTCCCGCCCATTTTCATTATTGTTTTTTCCAAACAAATAATATTCATTTGTCACTAATTTCCATTTATAATTAAACTGTTCTTGTTGAGATTTGTAATGACTGAAATTTCTTCTTTACATTTATTTCTCTAAATTAGCCTAACAAGTATTCTACTCTCTGATGTAATAATCAAAATTATAGACTGCTATTTTTTCTCCTCTTGTGTGACTGTCTATATGTTACTACCTTATTTCTCCACAATTCTATATTAATCAGTTTATGCATTTAATTTGTTCTAACCAGTATCTAAAACAAAAAGAACAAATAGTATTCTTAACTTTTATTTTGGTTTTGAAATAATTGATAAAATAAAATACAATACATTAAACCAGGGATGGGAACATGCATTCTTCTGAAAGAAGGATGACATTCAAAGACAAACCTCCATGTTGAAGTATATTTTAACTGATTTAATTTTATTTACCATTTATATTTTCATAGATAGTTAAAGTTGATAGATTTTTAGATGGTGTTAGTTTTTATATATAATCATATTTCATAAATATTTGAGGTTTAGTGAGACAATAGGTTATTTTAAATGTGACCTCACTGGATGTCAGTTCATTTTAATGTGATCTTCCAACACTAAGCATTTTAAACGATTTGATCAAAAGGTACATGCATAAGACTTATTCTTTTAGATATATTGACCGCAAATTTGCAGTCATTAGAGTGTATGACAAAATGACTTCCATTATTTATTCTGGTTCCCTCGTGCTCTGAGTTCAAATCTTGTTGCAGGTAAACTTGCTTTCATCCATTTGAGGTCAATCAAATAAAACATTAATACAAAGTTGTTATTTGGTGAAATTGTAAGTGTCAGATGAGATACTTTGCGACATTTGTTCAAGCAGATTACACTTTGAATTCAAATCCTACTGTGAACTACATGACTTCATCATCACGAATGCTAGAATTAATCCATTGCTCATTTAATACAACAACCTGATACTTGGATGCCTTTATTAGTGTTTACTGTGTTACAAATATTCAGGTCAAATGTCATTCTATTCCCTTTCTTGCCAGTCTCTGAGAATCTGAAACTGAAAAAGGATACAGGTACTTTCTTTCATTTTCTGATTAAATAGTAAAACTAAAAAAAAATAATATTCAGATAAATATTAATATTTTATATTTCCTTCTTGTTGTTGTTGTTGTTGTTGTCGTTGTCGTCGTCGTTGTCGCCGCCGCCGCCGCCGACGACGACGACCCAAACCCAAACCCAAACACTTCTGCCAGTAGAGACCTGTCAGAAGCAACTATTTTCAACTGATCCACCTGCATCCCCTAGCGGGATCATCCTGAGTTACATGTACTTCTCCAACTGCTTCAGTGGAATTCCATTCACATGTAGGGGGCACTGCACTGGGTTCTTTGAGAGGACACGTGTCTCAGTTGTTGCAGCACTGATTTTCATTCTACCCATGAAGCACTCAAGTGCAAGTCAGAAATCATGTTCTTTTGAGTTAAGTAGTACCATGTTGTCTGCAAATTCCAGCCGACTGATTCTACACTTGCCAGTCATAATACTACTTCCAACCTAGCTATGCATGTCAATCCTGTTCATGAAAATAATGAACAGGAGAGGTGATAGTATGCACATTCTCACATTGATTTATTCAAACTAAATACATCACTGTGTACATTGAATACTCTAAACATTGCCAATTTCTTTCTGGTTTTTCTGACTAATTATTTGTTCTCCTCATGTGTCCACCTTAAGATTCCTGCTCCATCTTTCAGAACTACCATTGCCCATGTATTAATGGCAAAAATTACATTCCTCTCTTTCAGTTTTGATTTCAAGATCAGTACTACCCACATGTAGTATTCATGTCTTTCATCTCAACTTCGTTTATCTTATTCATTTCTCAAAACTCAAGATACTATCCCATCTGTTGCAATCACCCCACCTCATTTCAGTGCTAATATACAACACTTCTTGATACAAAATTCCATGCTTATATCCTTACTGAAGAGGTATATTTCCCTAACAAATGAGTCAATTTGATTCTGTCTCTTTCGAAAACATTTAAGGTCATCCATTAACACTTGTTTTTTTTTTTTATAAATACAGTCCCATTCTCTATAATTCATAACATCCTTAGGCACTCCAATATCCATCTTTTGGGGGACAAAGTAGCCAAGTTTGCATATCTTCTTGCAATCTCAGAGAATTTTTTTATCGATTAGCAGCTGATCGTTAGTACCTCTACTTCATTGTCTACTACATTCCTTTTGTTCTTCTGAAAGCATATTTTCAGGGAAAATTCCTGACATTAGTTTCCACATAAGAAGACACAATATTGGCCAAACATTGCCAACTACAATCCCTTTTGCAGGACCTTTCAAGCAATGAACATTTCTCCCATATGTCATAGAACTTATCAGTTTCTTACTGTCTAGCAGTTCATTGAACACTGCTGCTATTTTTTTATGGATGGAATTGAAACTTTTTAACCAATACTCAACTTAATACTTTAAAGATACAATTGTATTTTCGGAGGAAAGCAGCCATAATGTATTATTCTTGTTTAATTTATTATTTTTTAACACATTTTTTTAACTCCACCAATAGCCATCTTTTGCATAAGATATTAACCTAAAGCAGTTTACCCAAAATATTAACTATTTCAATTTCATCTTGCAAGTATAACAGTTTAATATGTTTCAGAGATGCCATGCCTTTTTCTTATAATACTTAGACAGATAAATTTGTTCCTATAAATTTATTATATCAAGTGTGTAAAAATTTAGTTAAATAAAAATGTCAAAATCTGAAGTATCATCAATGCCTGCTAACAAAATATAAATTGCATATATTTAATGGAAATTTTAATAAAATATCATTAATTGAATATTATATAAATGAAAACTGGTTTAGATAAAATGAGCGTCATTTTGTAGAATAATACATTAATGAATATATAAAAAATTCCTGTGGAAATAACAATGGCCAGCTAGATTTATTAAACTTTCATCTTAAATGTTTAAAGTCTTAACCCTTATAGCAGGACTAGACTGATATATTGGACTAGATACGACAGTCAATAACACTACACATGATATATCTGTTAACAATTTAGTACTCATGTATTATGTTTAACAATTAACCTATAGTGCTTTTTGTTATATAGACAAAAATAATATAGTACTAAAGAGTTAGTAAATAATGATGGTATAAAACAGCAAACATTTATTTCAATAGAGTTCAAAACTAGTAGTGTTGTTCAGGTGTGTTGTTTAGTGGTTATGGTGCTGGGCTCACAAGTGTAAATTTGTGAATTTGATTCCTGACTGGGTGGCACATTTTGTTCTTGAGCAAGACACTTTATTTTCATGTTGTTCCAGTTCACTTAGTTGAAATAAATGAGTTATGACAACACTATTGCCAAGTTGTATCAGCCTTTGGTTTTCCCTTAGACAGCATCAATGTCATAGAGATGGGAGGCTTGCTTGGATGTGTGACTGCTGGTCTTTCACAAAGACAACCTGAGATGGCTCTTTCCTGTGCAAAAAAAAATTCTATAATTTCAGGGAAATGTTGTCATCAAGTAGAGCAGAGCCTTTCCTTTGGTATAGTACAAACCTCTATTATTTTATAAAGTAATGGGCTATATGTTTAAATCCATTTACTCACCTTACATTTCCCTTTGAGTAATATAATTAATATCTTTCTGTGCTCTCTTCTGAATCATTTAAAATGTAAGTTCTGAAGTCTAAGCATCCAACTAACTTCATGACAATCTACTCAAGTTTGTGACATCAGACCACATACATTTGCTTAGATTTATACGAGATAAAGATATAATATAATATAGATGTAATGTCTGATTGAATAAACTACTATATGTTCAGTTTCCACAATTTTATTCACTCTTATTACATTTATCTATTTTATCATCAGTCTATTTAATAATGAATGGTGGACTGCCTCTTCTGCAATAACTTACTGCCATTTAGTCTTCTGACTTTTTAACAAAATCTAACTAGTTTCATGCTTTAACAAATCTATAAAGCAGCAACTAACTCCTCTTATCGTCTTTCCCTTTCAATGTTGATTCTATTGACTTAATATGAGGAAATTAGTTGATTCTCTAACTATATATCAAATAGTAACACAATGTGTTCATGACACAATGATGCAGTCTTTGCATCTAACAATTATCCCTGAATGCAAGCAAGATATATCGTTATCACTTCAGTATGGATACTTGGTTTACTGTTGAATACATCTACAATGCTGCTTTCAGATGTATATTGTCTACAAATGACCTATGCATTGCTGATTTATGGTGAAAGAACAACAACAGAGTTTTGACCTATAGAATTATCTGATGACTATGTATATTTCTACTGTATTTATATGTTTAGTTCATTTGTTGTTCATATCTGATCAATTTTGTTATTAATAATATACTTTACACACCAAAGAAATATGATACATCTCTACTGCTTATCATGTCAACTTTGATAATGTTACCTTGCTGATCGATAAACATGAGAAAGAACATTTAATTGAGAATGATAAAATATTTAAAAGCTTTCAATACTGTCTCAAAGATTTCCTCTGAGTATTTTAATCGATACAGAAATAGTCACAATTGGCAGTTGACTTTTAAATGATAAATAAACTGATATATTACAAAAATATCAATTACGATATACTGCCTATGGTCAGTAGCAAATTAAGTAATTTGAACGTGCTCTAATTTGAATATTTTAGCATTCAGTTGTTAAGGTTTTCTTTTTACTATGAAATCCTTTCCTTGCAAATAGAAGGGTGTTTATATTTTGTTGTTGTTTATCCCCAGATCAGCACTAATTTGCTCATTTGGATTCCACCTATGACAATCTTTATCTTTTTTCAAACAGTGTATGAACGTCTGTATTGTAAGCTCTGTCTCTTAAGAGAGTAGGATATGATTTGTAAAAGATTTGGCTGCTATGTCTACATGGAGGTTTCCTCCTTATTTAACAACATTCCAAGCTCTACTAATAGTATATAATTGCAATAAATGTCCAAAAAGCTAAGTAGCAAAATATATTTTGTTATTCTGTTCTCAAGAATGAGAAAACAAATAAGATACAGGCTCAATATAGAATAAAAAAGATGGTAAATTTATAAGTATAAACGAATAAACAAATTCTGAAGGAAGATAATTAGGGAGACTTAAATATTGTATTTTCTCATCTTAAAACCTTTAATTTCTATGTATTTGAGTGCTGGTGTCACAATAAAATGATCCCTGTACAGTGGTTGAGATTAGGAAAAGCAGACACCCATACAAACGACACCAAATATTGATTGTAAGAATCAAGATGTAATTCTCTTAACAGTCTAGTCATGGACCATTACAACTTATCCAAATGATGATGATGATGGAAAATATCCTTATAAGAAAAGGATATTTAATGGAGATGGCTACAGCTTAAATAACATTCACAATGCACTGGCTGTTGTCTGATAGATTTCTCATCGAACCCATAATAGAGGAAACATATGGTGCCTAAAGTCCTTGAATCACCTACCTGCTCAATTTAATTGGGATGGAGATGGCCAGCCATTTGCAAGAACTAACCCTGCAAGCTAGATTAACTCTTTCATCCTTGAAGGTTATACATTTGCCATTCTGATCAGTGGATCTATGGGACGATCATAAGATTACATATCAGATTCTAGTAACAGTTTCAAAATACTTTGAGCTTAAATATAGAAGAGAACCTTTACAAAAGTATGGATTGTGTTTGCATAAGTAAATAATGTATAGACATAGAAGATGGGTAAATATCAGTTTTAAAACCACAAAATAATAGCTACATGTAATACCATGTATTTCAACAAAAGGGATTCAATACTCTTGAAGTTAGAAGCTAATGGCAATTTAACTATCTAAATATCAGCTCTTAATTTGAAATTTGAAAATTGATTTTAGAAAATGGAATTGTTGGTTTATACCGTTTAGAAAGTAAATGGATACACAATGGCAAAGTCCTTATAATTTGCAATATTGATATAAGAAGACATGAATTCTATTGTTAGTTTAGATTAGTTTGTGTATCAGGGTAAGACGTGACATGGTTTTTTTAGAGTTGGGCTCATGATCACAAGGTTGTAAGTTTTACTATTGGATCACTGATTCCAAGATATATCAGCATTTGCTTTTTCCTTGGTAGCAAGCTCAGGCAACTGCTTTGTGCCATAAGGAGATTTTCAGGTGTAAACCCATGGTGAATCATCACTGTATTAAGTGTACCATTCTTCTCACTTGTTTATGACGGACTTCTCTACAATTCCCTTTACTAAATTTCATTCAGAAGACACTTCCCCCGAACCTGGAATCATGTGGCTACATAGCAAACTTCTTTATCACACATCCATACATATTGATACACATAAAACAAATAAAGCTAGAAAAGAGAAAAAAAGAAGGCTTAGGCGAGAGTGGAGATATAAAAATGAGAGAGAGTGCATTTTGTAGTGAAACCTGAGTGTATATATGTATGAGTGTGTGTTGGATGAATAGAATTACAGAATTAGATAGATGGATAAAGAGAAATTGGGGTGGAGGCATGTGTATATGTGTAATAATGCAGGTGAAAGATACTAGGCTGGGCAGGAGAGAATTTTTTTGTAGTAAATGTTGTGTGTATATGTAGTTATTTGTTTTTTCTGTGTGATAAATAGAAATAAATAGATGAATACATAGCAGAAAAAGGGGGACTGGTATGTGGACTAATGCAGGTGGAAAATGCTAGACTGGGTAGCAGAACATTTTTTTGTAATAAAAGTTGTGTTTGTGTATGTATGTGGGATAAATAGATAAATACATAGCAGGGAGAAGGAGGACAAGTATCTGTACTAATGCAGGTAAAAAATGCTAGACTTGGCAGCTGATAAAATTGGGAATGTAAATCAACAAAACACAACTAAAATAGGAAATACTGAAAGATTGTGAGATTAAACCCATAACTTAATATAATTAATTTCTGTCCTATATTTCTAAAGATTTTATTTATTTCTTATCTGCCTATTTATTCATTTTTATTTTCTCTCGATAAATTATTGAGATAACAAAAAGCATATTGATAGACTTCATTTATAGATGAATGGCAAAATAATAGTTGCAAAACTAAAAAAAAAATCTATATATCTGTTGTGTTGTAACAATTCTCCTTTCACATTATTTCCAATGTTAAAGCAACTACTTGTGACAAATCCATGCTGAACACTACATTTTAAAACTAGCTGAATAATAGCAGCTGGCCAGATGATCAAGGTTTCAACATATTATGTATTGTCACAAATACTGTGTTATGGAACTGACTAGAGCCCTTAGAACTGAAACATTTGAGAAACTTCTTATGAGACACATCCTCATAGGAAGCAAGCTAAATCTGCATAGGTGTGAAATGTAGATTTCCTTTTTCGTGGATCTAGCAAAAATATTTTTTTGACTTAGTTGAAAGTGAAGGTATATGGCCGGGTTAGGCTGTTCAGCTCATGACCATGAGGTTATGGATTTGATTCCCAGACTGGGTGATGCATTGTGTCTTTGTGCAAGATATTTCATTTCACATTTCAGCTGAAAAAAAATGATTACCACGACCAGTAATTAACTCGTTGATGGACAGGTGTTCCATCTAGAGAGAAGTCTTGTACTTGAGTTGACTAATGACTAGGAATCTAGTATAACCTCTGACTTGATTAACTTCTGGACTTGGAATAAACTTTAACTTTTACAATTGAAACATAGCAATGTATCTTTTCTGTTTTTGAGAAAAGAGTTCTACTATAACTAATATTTCCTTACTTTGCATTACAAATTTAATTTCTTTGTTGGATAATTAATTCCTTGTGCACCACTTCGAATAATGGTGTTGTATTACTCCAAGCTGAGAATGCCTAATATTCTTTGGATTTTTCAAAACATTGTTAAATTTAAAATGAAATATTCTGATCAGATTTGTTCTATTTACTTTGACTGACCCTGAACATCACAAACTATATTAAGACATAGTCTTCAGCATACAAAGAATCAGGAGTAAAAGTCATACCAGTCTCTATTGGCAACCAAATAGTTTGGAAGGAGCTAAAATCAGCCAACAGAAGTAGAATTATCCATGATGAAGCCGAAGAGGAGAACAATTTCTGCTGCAAGAATTCCTTTAAATGTTACATTAACCAGTATAACTTGTAAAATATTATTCTACGTAGAACTTATGCAGTAAGATTTACCATCATTAACTGTTGAGTGGGAATCACAATTTTAGTACTTTATAACAGTATTCTTCTCTCCAGCAGTGCTGAGCAGTGTTAGTGTTACTGGGGAATATTTTGGATTCGTTTTCCTACACAATTACTTGATTTATTGTTATAACAGCCTACATGATATAAAACTAATCATTTTTTTAAATTGAAACTTGCTTTTAAATCTTGAAATGCATTTCATTAACATTATAATGGACACCATGCTTTGAGGCATAGTTACGTCCCTTTACATTCTGAGTTCAAATACCACCAAGGTTATCTTTGCCTTTCAACCTTACAGGGTCAATAAAATAAAGTACCAGTCAAACACTGGAGTCGATTTAATTAACTACCCCTCTTTCCCCAAATTGCTGCCCTTGTGCCTAAATCAGAAGCCATTATTTTATGTCCCCTTTTCTATGCTGACATAGGGTTGTTATAGATCAAGTCACTACTTAATCAGAGCTTGTGATTTGATGAAACTTAATATTTCAGGTCTTCCACATTTATCACAGCACTATGATATAAGGTACATAAAAAATACAGCAACAGCTCTATTTAGAATTATTTCTACAACATAAAAAAAAACCGCACACCAGGAAACACCCTGGTACACACTGTAAAGTGTTTACACTAGAAATTGCATCCATCTGTAGAAACCGTGTCAAACATGAAACAAATTTGGTAAAATATTTGTTCCTGTCTACAAGGGCAGTAGCTCCAATTAAGTGCTGGCTTTGTCTGTAACAACCCATCCATCTTATGCCAACATGGAAAAATGAATGTAAAATACTGCTGCTGCTGCTGCTGCTGCTGCTGCTGCTATCATCATTATCATCATCAATTTTACATTCATTTTTCTATGTTTGTATTAGGTGGCCTGTTTACAATACACATATTTAGACACACATTCATACACACACACTTTTAAATAAATGTCTGAACTATTTCTAAATGAAACTGAGATTGCTATTTATTTATTTTGGCATTCCAGATTGGCAGATTTCAAATATGTTTCTTTGGTTATTAATTGATAAAATTAAGTAGATAAATATATAAATATATAAATACATGCCTAGCTCTTATTTCTGATCTGAACTGATTTATGATTTCATCATCTTTACTTTTTTTCATTTTAGTAAGGAGGAAAAAATTCAATTAGTTAATGAAATTAACTAATTAATGAAATAAAGAATTAATACTCAAACATCAGTGAATATTTCACAATAATTATTTCATTTCCTATTTCTATTTATAATTACCACCTAAATGAAATGAGCTTATTATGCACAATCATCCAATATACATTGGCATAAAGTTGTCCATTAAGCTGTTGATTATTATAGTGATGATCTTCAGGGTATAATTATTAGCCATTGAAAAGTTCTTTCTATAAAATTTTGACAAATTATTTCTAGTATTGATTGAACATTGGAACAATTTGAGTGCATATATAATTCTGTTCAATGTAGTGATTTTTATTTTCCCAAATGGATTTGTAATCTGCTATGATAACCTTGAATGTTAAAATTACATTCATTCACTCTTTATTTATTTATTTATTGCTGGGGTCAAGTCATTAGCCTGCAGTCATGTAGAGGCACTGCCTGGATGGGATTCTGTTGATCAGATCAACCCCACTACTTAATTTCACAGGTCTGGTACCTATTCATACTGATAACGTTTATGCCAAACCATTATGTTACAGGATGCAAACAAACAGTAAACATAAATACAGACACTCTGCTTTGTTGTTTATTTGTGGCTACTGTATGTAAATAATTAAAGCTTAATTCTTAAATTGCCCACATTCCTTCCCATTGCTTACCTCAAGGTCTCAACTGCAGCATTAGTCAATGTGTTTTTTTGATAGAGGATGCTCTTGTTGGCATGTGCTTCTAGATCTGTATGTGTAACATTTGGATGGTATTTCCAATGTATGAGGAGCCATGTCGTCTACATGTGATCCTGTATACCACATATGCTCTCATGCATATTTCCACATTATTGATGAGATAGTTAGGAAGTGTGCATATATTGCTGCAAGCAAGTCAGGATTTGTAGAGTAAACCGCTCAATGAGAGTCCTGAATGTGCTACCTGTATGGTCATACCATCTCTATGGATGGCCTGTTGGGTGGCAGTGGTCTTATCAGTGCGAACTCTCTGGAATTCCTCCAAGCTGGTGTCTTTGTTAATACCTTCATTGTATTTGTTGCATATCTGGGAAATCTCATTCCATACATAGACCATTTTGGCTCTGTAGGCAAAAGCAGAATTCTGGTGTACAAAAATGATTATGCAGGCATCTTTTCTGTAAAATTTGTTGTATCTGGATCTTTTCTCTGTGATGTGATTATTAGTGCAAAGTCAAGTAGAGAGAGGAATTCAGTGATATACGGATGCTCAACATCAAAGGTTTTGAATGCCTACATTTTTGAAGACACAAATTTTGATGGTTTCTTCATGTGATGGAGAAAAAGGAGCATGAGTGGTCGGTGGTAAGCTCTGTATATTTGAATTGGTCAATGAACATGATGACTAGCAGGCCCAAGAGACTTGACTCTATCAGTAGTCTTGAAATCTGTTTGAAAATGGAGTCCTCAAACTCGAAAAAGTTGTTGCTCATGATGACATAGTGCAACTCGTGGATGTCAGTGGCAGTGGGGTAAAAGAAAAAATTGAGGTCAGTAGAGGTGATATTGTTGTCAGTAATTAAGTTTATATATATATATATATAATGTTGTTGTTCAGCTAAGGCCATCATTTCTCTATGCTATAGTTGAACGTTTTCAACAGAAATCCATGTAGGCAATATCCTTCATTTAAGAATATTGTGTATTAGAAGTAGTGTTTTATGGTCAAATTATTTGGTCCATTGATTCAAATTCATCTATGTTAACATAAATAAATTGTCTTTATTATTTTTTTTTTTTTCAATTATAATGCCAAAGAATTGTATGTCTCGCCTTTCATATTGCTTGACTAGTTTTAACACAGAATCAATTTTTATGTTATTGTAATATATGAGTGGCCAATAGAAATATTTTTCTCAAAATATTTGCACTATACATTTTAGATGGACACAAGCATTTTTATTTTTTGTGTTTGTTGAAATGTAAAGTTTTGATATGTAAGATGGCTGGCAAATATCATAATGGTTGACTATAGAAGCATGTGATAAGTTATATTATGTCACTGTCCAATAGGAATATTATTCTCAAAATATTTGCACTGTACATTTTACATTGGCACAGCCAGTTGTGTGTGTGTGTGTGTGTTGAAATGTAAGCTGTCTGGTGAATATCATGTTGGTTGGCTATAGAAGCATGTGATAAGCTATATTATATTATTGTCCAGTAGGATTACTTTTCTCAAAATATTGGCACTACACATTTTACATTAACACCCATACCATGCTTTTTTAGCATTCAAGGGCAACGTTTTGATATATAAGCTGGTGAATATTGGTTGTATATAGAAGTAGGTTGTAAGAATTATTGTAATTTAGTCTGCTTATTGAAATGATTTAATTTTAATATATTCTGCTAGAATTGTGATAAATCCTAAAAATAAAATATATTACTATTGTTATTGATATATTTAGTTACAAACACATGTGAACTTAAATGTGATTGGAGTATCACAGTGGCATCCTGCAGAATGATAAGAAACTAACAATTCATGAAAAAAAAAATTAAAATTTCTTCTATATTGAAACCCATTACAGCTTGAAGCAATTTATGTAAACTGGTTGAAAAGATTTACAGGAATCTTTAGAAAATTGTTTCGATTTAAAATTTAGTTTATGAATTTTTGTCTTGTAATATGACTGTAGTTTCATAGCAACTGTAAGACTTGCAAATTTAAAATTGAAATGGCACTTTTTGACACTTATATTTTGTTATCGTTGCAAAGTAAATATCAATTCATATAGAATGTTGAAGTTTTTGTATATGTAAAATTAAGATTTCTATTCTGAGCATTTATTAAATTAGATGATTATTCAATATTAAGTTTTAAATTTCAATTCTCTTCCTTCACTCTACAGTATTTTAGTTTGTTCAAATTTCATTATTATGCTGAACAATTCAAAGCAACATTTTCACAAACTCTTCTTTCCTACTTTAAAGTACTGTTTCATTTTATAGCTTAGCTTCTAAAAAAACAAAAAAATATCTACCTAGACAGAATATGGTATTTATTTCTGTAACCCTTTCTTTACCATATTTCTAATGAAATACACTGGATATGATTTTCAAGTATTTTGAGAAAATATTCAAGTATTTGAATAGATGTAGTAATATACTTAACTTAACAGCATAATTTTACGAAGTTTCTTACATAAAATTAACGTGGAACGATTTTAAATAAATATAAATACACTTTGAAGCACACAATTATGTATTGTAGAACCAAGAAAGGTTTCGGGCATTTTGATATTAAACAGATTAATACAAGCTTAGGCTAAATTGTTATAAAGATTTTATATGGGCACAGACATAGCCGTGCTGTTAAACATTGACTTTGAGATCATGTGGTTTTGAGTTCAATTCTACTTTTTGCCACATTTGGCAGGTGACTTCTACTATAGACTCAGGCTGATCAATACCTTATGAGTGAAATTCAATAAACAGAAACTGTGTAGAACATCATGTGCATGTGTCAGTCTATCTGTCTCAGTGTGCTTTCACATGCACTGGTTCAGCAGACGGTGACATGTTCCACATAAACATTATGTCCTCCAGATCCGTGGTATGATTAAAAAGAGTGCAATGTATATCTTAGTAGTTTTCAAGTGTTATACTAGAAAATAAATAAGGTTTGCCATCAGGAAGTCACCCAGCTCTACAGTACTCTCCCCAATCATCTTGTCTAAGGAAAAGGATGCTGATGCATTCAAAATATTCTCATGATATCTAATATCATATAAGAAAGTTTATATCTTATAAATCTGGTAATGTTTACAAAGCAGAATATCTACCAAGATCACAAAATTCTTCCTTTTTTAATTATAAATTGGACAGATTAATCAATATATTCTTAACACATTTTTTTCTAATAACATTAATTAGTTTTTTTGTAACTAAAAATGTTTGTTTCTGGAGTTTTAAAATTTATGTGCTTGGAAATCGATTTCATGTCAAGTTTAGCCAGTAATTTCCAATTGTGTCCACTTATAACACTATTTGATCATTACTCTTCATTTTGTTAATAATTTATTGAAAAAAGTAGTTTGTTTGATTGTTGTTTAACACATGGTTAGTACTGAATGAGCAAATCTATGATCAACGACATTCTGATTGTGACCATCTATATTTAGTTTAAGATAGTAGGATGTGATTTAACCCTTATGCTACCAACCCATTGAATACTGCTGCTGTTTCTACGAAACAATAACAACCCATTTTAAGTGTTGATGATTATGAATATGGAAGTAGGTGTATCATAATGAAAATAATCGTACAGTTCCCTAGTTTAGCTGTCGGTTGCCAGATAAGGTGCCTTAATTTATCGAAAAGCAAAGTAATGCCAAATAATGACTCAGATTGCTATAGCCTGTCCAGCCAATACCAGGTTGGAAAGCAGACTTAAAATGATAGTGATGATAGCTAGATGGATCAGTAAAGAGATAGAGAAATTAAAGCACTAGATATTAGTTTCAAACATTCAAGCTGTATCATTTTTTTTCTTATAGACCTAAACTATTTGATATATTTTACTTGTCGGAAAATTATTGCCACTCACAGGTAAATGGTTCTTAAGAAAACCTAGCTAGGAATCATTTGGCTATATATTTTGCACTAATACCCATGTTGAAAACTTAGGTATTAGTGCAACCTCATAATGCATAGTGAATTTAAATTTTCGAGTAAAAACAATAAGAAAAACCATGTATTCTAATTATCTCATAGATTTTTGTCATTAGACTGTTCCCATGCTAAGGCCTAACTTCAAGTGTGTTTAGCTCTAGTACTTGTTTCATTTTTAAAGCCTAGTAATTATTTTATCATTTTCTGTTTCTTGAACTGCTAAGTTATAGGACATACACAAACAACCCCTATTATTGACACAGACACACTCATATATATGATGTTTCTGCCAGCAAAATTTCAATCACACAGCATTGGTCCACCCAAGGATATAGTAGTAGACACTTTCAGAAAGTGCTACATAGTAGGACTAAACTTGAATCCAAATGATTGTACAGCAAACTCTTTAACCACGCAGCCATTTATGCAAGTAATATTTTAGATGTTTACAGAAAAGGGGTTAAAGACCAACAATTACTTGGAAATAATTATGTGGAAGTAAATTATTTTAAGCTCTGAGTGAAAATAGCACTTAAAGAATGCTATAAAACAAACATAGTTCTATTTCGATAAAGTATTAGTTTCAGAAGAATAACCTATAATTTTTATATGCTGAACTCTAAATATTTCCTTCAGCATAATTTATTAGTTTCATACATCTATTAACTATATACATAGTAGTTTAGCAGATTCATATATCGCTGTTCACTCACTTTGTAACACATTGTGATATACAAATGTAAAGTCAGAATGGCTGAATGAATAAGATGTTCACTCTTAGATTTATAGGTTATAGCTATATATGTTACACAGACCATTTATTTCATTTTACTTATTTGAAATCAGCTCAGTATCAAACCGAATTGATAGCAATAGGTGAAGAAGCTTAGTGCTTTGTTTTCTTACATTTTCCTCCGATTCTGTCATATGTTTTACTGAGATTAATAACATCACTTTTATATTTGTTTCCTTTCTGAAATATTTTGATTCTTTCTTTTATTCTTAATGGCTTAATTCATTATGCTTGAGCATGCTCAGATACTGCCCCCAAGAAATTTTAGTTGACCATATTTACCCCAGTACATTTTAAAAGTCTGGTGTTTATTTAATCAGTAAACACACACACACACACATTCACACGCAAACACACACATATACGTATATATATACACACACACACATATATATATATATATATATATATATATATATATATATATATATACATATATATATATGACTGCAGTTTTTTAATTAAAGGCCATATGCTGTGTAAGGAAGGAAGTGCAAATATATTTTCTACAATTACTTTGTACACAGAAAAACATAAGGTAATATTATTGGTGAATTGGCAGTATCTGTAGAGGATCGGACACCATCCTTTCTAGCATAGTTACGTCCCTTTACGGTCTGAGTTCAAATCCCGTTGAGGTTAACTTTGCCTTTTATCCTTACGGGGTTGATAAAATAAAGTACCAGTAATGTACTGGCTATTTGCTGGCCTTGTGCCAAAAGTAGAAACAATTATTACATGTATCAAAGTCTAGTGTATCCTCATCAGAAAAGGGACCTTATTAGCATCCTTATTTATGTGAAGTAAAATATAGAACATAACATAACATAAGGTCTGACTAATTTCCTGATGAGATTCATTTAGCAATGTGTACACTGCAGAATCAAGAGGTGATTATCTTCTAATGCAAAGACAATTATCTTCTAATCTCTGAAACATGTAAAGATATTTTCATGTTTTTCTAAATACCGTAGGAATAGGGGAAAATGTGTTTACACTTCATTCTTTTCAAAGCAAGACTTCTAATAAAAAAAATAGTAGTTATATATGTATATATATATAAGTGGAGAGATGCTGTGCTGAATAGGACCCGTCCAACCCTTGCAAGCAAGGAAAAGCGGACATAAAATGATGATATATATATATATATATATATATGCATACATATACATTACATTCATCTTAAATCTTCTAATGTACACTGTTCTGCATGCATATTTATTAAGTAATGAAAGAAGTATTTTTCGAGTTACTATGGCCAAATATTTAATGAAGAGGCATGAGAATCATTTATCATTATTTAAGTCTGGTTCTTGATAGTAACACATTTTATCATGTGCTTGGCACAGGGTTACTGTAAAGTAATGCCAAGCCATGTCTGAATTTGTGACCTCAATTCAATAATTTAACATACTTTAGATTCGTCTGTTGTTGAAATGTGTTATTATTTAAGAGAAAGGTAAAGAAAGAATAAAGTGTTAAGATTTTTATCTTCAAAAAAATATCCATACTGTTAAAGCAATAAATAGTTTGGTTGTATAACAACATTGTTGACCATTAATATCAATTGTGGACCTACATCTTTTCATTTAAGTGGGTAAATACGGTAATTTTAAATGCTTTTATTTGTAATTAGAATTAAATTAAAATTGGTCAGGAATCAGTAATTGTGAACTGGAGTTATTTCAATGAGAGGCTTTAATATTATCTGTTGATAAAAAAATATTTGAAGCAAAGGTGAATTAGTTTACACACACACCACACACGCAACGCACACACACACACACCACACACATACCACGTACATCACACACACACCACGTACATCACACACACACCACATACGTCACACCACATACGTCACACCACATACGTCACACCACATACGTCACACCACATACGTCACACCACATACGTCATACCACACACGCCACACCACACACGCCACACACGAACCTCACACGTCACACACACACACACACCACACACGTCACACACACACCACACACGTCACACACACACCACACACGTCACACACACACCACACACGTCACACACACGCCACACACGTCACACACACACCACACACACACACATACACCACACACATACACCATACACACACACACACACATCACAGCACACACGTCATACACCACAAACGTCATACAGCACACACGTCACACCACAGACACGCACGTCACACCACAGACACGCACGTCACAGCACACACGTCACAGCGCACACATCACAGCACACGTCACAGCACACACGTCACAGCACACACGTCACACCACACACGTCACACCACACATCATACCACACACCACACACCACGCACACGCGTCACACACACACGTCACACACATATCACACACACACATATCACACACACACATCAACCACACACAATCACACACATATCTCACACATATCACACACACATCTCACACATGTCACACACACATCACACACACATCTCACACACGTCACACACACGTCACACACACACACATCCCACACATCACTTCACACACACGTCACACAGACACACATCCCACACATCACTTCACACACACACACATCTTACATACACATCACACACACATCACACACACATCAAAAGAAAGAAAAATGATGTTTCTACTATAAATTTTAAACTATTTTATAGATTTATTTCAGAAATTGTTTTCCAATTTCTGTAAATATTACTTTACTACTAGTAACCTATGTCATAAAGCATAATGTCGACATACAATGCAGCACTGCCTTGTTTTCACTCTACTACCCAACCAGTGCAGCTTAAAAGATCTCGCAGAATTTAATAATAATGCAAAGGACTGTGTAAAGAAATGGGAAACTGTCATATAACCACATGCTTTGAAGATACGAAAAGATGTCGACAGAATTGAACTGTTTTAATTTGGGGAATCCTGTGATGGTATACCTTATATACTAGTGTGATCAAACAAACTAAGAAACTTATACTTTGATATATCAATGGTTTGCTTAAGAAGAATCCTATAATTTATAGTGAATACTGACACATGGAAGTGGTTAAATATAAGAATGATATTTTAATAGTGTATTTTTCAGATATCATCATCATCATCATCATCATTTTACGTCCGCTTTTCCCTGCTTGCAAGGGTGGGATGGGAACTGATTCTGGCTTGATTTCTACAGCTGGATGCCCTTCCTAACACCAACCTGGGTGCTTTTTTGCTGTGGCACCTCCACAACGACTTTGCAGTGGAATGATAGGGACCCCTCTCCTTTCTACAGCTGAGTAAACTGGAGCAATGTGAAATAAAGTGTCTTGCTCAAGGAAACAACACATCACCCGGTCTGAGAATTGAACTCATAACCTTTTGATTGCAAGGCTAATGCTCTAACCACTAAGCCATGTGCCTCTATATAATTACATAAATGTTCTGCATATGTGTACAAATGTCATACAGTAGTAACCATATTATACATGTGGAGACACTCAGAGCTCTCTTTGTGGGTTTTTTTTTCATAAATTTAACAAAAAACAGATTTTTCTCTGAAATTTAGTGACTTTTCCTAAAATATATCCTGCCAAACAATCACATAATTGATTTTGGAAAATATTTTCTCCATTGTCATAGAAACGGCAGGAGTTGTACAGGAGCTATAAAATCGTGATATTTCTTTGATTTTTCTTGTTACATTTGATTAAACATTTGATGAAACAACTTATATAACCTAAATAATATCACCAAATATTAACTATCTAATGTATGTTTCGAGTTGATTAGCAATTGTTGCTATATTAACCATGTCGTTTCCATGGAAACAATTGTTTATCCCTTTTGCAAAATGTTTGACTTTGCATTGTTTTTGTTTCATTTGCTAGCAAGCATACCAAATAGAAGATGCCTGACAGTACCTATAGGCAATACCTATATCCTTGCAAAGTATCATGGTCATAGCCCTAGTGGTTCTGGAAAAGAAGTTTTGAATGCTATATCTTGGTACAACTGATGACACCATTGGAAGAATACTGATGTCAGCAACATTTTTGTATTGCAGACATTTTGCATACCAATGGTGTATGCAAGTGCCAAGTTTCATTGCCATAGCACTTGTGTTTGAGGAATAAGCAGGGGAGATGTGGGGCTCTGAGATGCCTAATCAACTTACAGAGCCCCTAAAATACCCAGGTTTTATAGGGTTAAATGTTTAAGTAAGTTTGAAAAATATAACATGTGTACATTAGAACCCAGGGCCCTTGGAAAGCAAATTGCTTATTGTAGTACGTATTCCACATTTTGTGTAGATGTGTGTATATTTGTGTCTACACTGCAGGCATATATATCATCATCATCATCCACTTGCCCTGCTAGCATATGTATATACATATATATCATAATCATCATTATCATGATCATTTAACGGCCCACCTTCCCAGCTAGTAAGGGCTGGATAGGTCTACATAGAGAAAAAGTCAGAACTGAAGTGGGGCTACTTACCTCCTAGACAGTCCAAGGGGTCTGTATCTTGCATCATATTATTATAGTTGATAATTATATTGGTATAGTCACTGTAGCCATTAAAAACAGTCATACATTGATACATTTATCTTAATTATTATTCTATCTTTACTTTTTACTATTTTGTCAAAAAGGGAAGAGCAGTGCTCATGCTCCTTTTCAGGGCACACAAGACTAGGTGAAAGCAAAGGATGGGCTATCCTAAACTTTAAAACTTGTCTAAATGCTAAAAGCATCCAAAACAAGGTGGTGGTATTAAACTTGTTGACCATTTAAGACTACTACTCCTGAAGGCTACAACATGATTTCATTGTAAAATATGAAACAAGACAGAAAAATACTATAGTTCTGCCAGTGTACTGGCCTGGAGTAGTACTTTAAATTTGTCAACATCAAAAAGATGAAGTGCAAAGTTGACCTCAGCAGGATTTGAATTCAGAGTCCAGGGAGGCAGTATAAATATTCCATGGCATTTTGTTATATGCTCTTCCTATTCACCACTTCATACATCTACAACTTGTTCACTGATACTCTATATCACAATATTTTCAAGGCTGGCATGGCCATTAAGCCCAATTTAGCAGCCACATTAGGCATTGATCTCAGAGAGGTTCATTACTGACATACAATGAATCAGTTTTACACAGATTTATATAAATAAGTTAAATATACAAGAGGTTCTTACAGTCAACAAATATATCCCCAAACATCTTTGCAACTTTGCAGCACAGTGAAAATATCAATAAAGGAGAAAGGGCCGTATGGTTCTATGAACTGTCACATGATTTGGTGTTGATGGTTGTCTAGTAGAAAATTCAAGCTTAGTTATTTTTCGATTGTTGTCAAAGCAATAAATGTCAATAATTAGGTTTTTCAGCTTACCAAACTAAGGTGAAAGTGTTATTTATGAGTAGAGGGTGCATACTTGGGAGAAGAGGTTTGTGTATTGTAAGGCTAGCCTTAGGCAGGTGCTCAATTAAATTGGTCATATAATTCTCCTTGAAATGCATGTCCTTGTACCATAGATAGAAGTCATCAGTGATACTGATGAAAAATGTTTCTGACTTGTAGCATCATTATATTTCCTTGTTTTCTTTTCTTAAAAAAGAAGTATAAGAATCATTCAAAATGTATTTTACTAAAATAAAGCACCAGGAAGTAACAGCAAAATAAAGTTCTTTTTTTGCTGTTAGTTCTCCTGCTGTTTACTAATATATCAAATAACTTCTGTATTCATGAATTAAACATTAGCGCAACTTACCTTAATCAAGCTACCAATGTATGATAGAGTATAACTGTATGAATATATTTTCAACATACGTATTCATACTATATCATATTATGAACATAAAGTAGATTTCAGGATGATAATGTTGTCACAGGTATAGAATTATGTTTATGGGTTAAACATTTCAATGTAGCATGCTTTAACCATTTCGATGCCAGCATGGCCATAACTGGGCCTGATTCAATGAAAGAATACTACCCATATTAATGGGCTCCTATCCAAACTAAAACTTTGCAACATTTTAAAGTTACAAAGACTACCTAAGTAAATGCCAGTAAATTCGTCCAAATTCGTCATTAACTCAAAGAAATATAGTGTGTCTGCAGAATGTTAATGAAAGTGTTATGTCTTAACATTCTCTAATGATTTTGCAAATATTATCTGAAAATGGGTTTGTTAATTCAAATATTCATAGTATCTTTTCTCTCTTTTTCATTATGAAAATTTGCAGCTTTAGAAGAATATTTTAGTTTTTAGTGGTGTAGGTATAATGCTGTCTTGCACTTTTCAAGAATGTTTGGCTAATGCAGTGTTATGCAGTACATGGAAGTAAAGAGTTCATGAAACTTCTTTAAAGATATATGCCATTCTCAATTATGTTCTTGGTGTTATGAAGGGCATTTAGGTATAAAATATATTGCTACGATAATTCATATACATATCTAAATTGGAAAAGTAAAACTCATTATAACATGGCAGACAAATTATAAATGTATATATAAATTATATCTACTACATTCAGCAAAATATATTTCAATTGCTCCCAAGAAATTATATACATAGGTGTGTGTGTATGCTTGTGTGTGTGTCTGCTTATGTGTATGTGTGTATCTGCTTGTGTGTGTGTGTGTCTGCTTGTGTGTGTATGTGTGTGTGTATGTCTGCTTGTGTGTGTGTCTGCTTGTGTGTGTGTGTATGAATGAATATATATATATATATATATATATATATATATATATATATGTGTGTGTGTGTGTGTTGTCTGAGATAGATAGAAATATTGGTGGAAAAGTAAATCAATATTCTGAATATAATCAGTTATTTTCTCTCTACAACTATTGGACACAAGATAATGTTTGTCATGGGTTTTCTTTCAATTTAATATAGAACATTATACGAAAGCATTTGGCTATTATAATTCTTCATGATATATCTTGTGACATTTTTTCTTCTTTTCTCCTATTCGAAACTTTCAGCATTTTTTTCTTCGACCTTAGTTTCTGTTACTGTCCTTCATTTTGTTCTTCAAGTATTTTATATTATTTGTTTACATAAAAGAAGAATACATCTTTATAATCACGTCAGTTGTGGAGTGGATTTTGACTTTGTCATGAAAGCAATAACTATTAAGGAATGAAAGCATACACAAGTGTATAAACAACCGAAAGCTTGTACAGAAACAGTTACTCCCCTATATACATATACTTTCAAAATATGTATGTATGCATATACACAGAAAAGTATATGTGCACATACATTAATTTGATTATCTGCTGTAATAATGTTCAAGTCAAATGCAGTTAGCACCCATATATCTTGGAAGCATGTAGCAATCAAAACGATGGAGCAAAACTATGTTTTCATTTCCATCAGCATAAAAGAGTTCGTGACTGTAAGAATATGGGAATGTTATAAATTGCAGAAATTCCTGATTTTTGTCAACAGAATTTCTCTCTCTCTCTTTAATTGATGTATCTGTAAGCATTGTATTATTGGCATGGTAAGATACTTTAAGAAATGAATCCTGATGAAATTCCCTAATATATCATCATTATGGACATCAATACCATACCATCATAACCAACATATACATGCCATTTTTATTATTATCTAGTACGTGGGAGATATAAACAATATTTTGTTTTAAAGGATGCCATCTCTCACACATTTGTTTATTTTTGGTTTGTGATATCCAATCTATTTTCTGTATGTTACATACATTTGTGATGTAGCTGTTAACTTCTCACACGTAATTAGTTGTGTTTCTAATGGCAATCGTTTATCGATAATGTCATATTTGTTCATGTAGATTAGTTTTATTAAAATATGCTTCATTTTAAGTGAAATCATTTTTCAAACATTTTAATTCCTGATACATAAAACGTGATTATCTGAAGAATATAAAGTATAACTAGATCCATGACATGCTGCACTACTCATGTGAAGAATATAAGCTCTAATTTTATGATGTGTATAATATGTTTTTCCCTTAAATAAATTTCCTCATTTAACTCAAGTAACCTCGAGAAAATTCACAATACCCATAACGTGATAAACACTTGACAGAATAAGCATGAAGATTTAAAAGCATATGAATAAGCAATTCATACAATTAATAAACGACATTGCATATGACTTTCAAATAATTTTGAAAATTATCAAGAATTTGGGAAGATTTAGTAATAACTTTCTGATTATTAATCAGGTGATTAGAGCATGAATTAACAAAAGCTCTTATATAAAACCGATTGGAGGTTTTTAGATAAATATAAAACACTGTAAAACAAAGTTTTGTATTGTGGATGAAGGTGCTGTTTCAGATGGTTCACTGTCAAAATAGTTAAGTTACAATCCCTTTCTTAAAGTTATTAAAAACTGTTTTCATGTATACATTATATTTATGAGAAAAAGAAGCAACTGCATTGGGGAACGAGGTTATGTGTTCCACCCATTCTGAAGCTATTTTCAAGATTTATCTTCATAAATGCAGTGTAAGTCTGACATGAGACTTATATCTTATATATTAGAAATACCTGTGTTGTGAAGATTAAATATGTGCAACATAGGGTATAAGTTCATATTAGTGACTCTGAGTAGAAGTAACATGACTGAGATTGTAGTATAAAGAAGAAAGTTTTATGAAACCATGAAACAAATGTGTTTCTATTCCTTTACTAATAAACTTTGTTACACAATCCTAAATGTCAGTCAAGCATAATAAAGCATTGTTCTCATAAGGCAAAAAATATAAAACAAAGAAAGAAAGAATAAAGTATGCTGTTTTTGCATATTTCACAGTGACACAGATCTTTATGGGTAGAGTCTGGATTAGAACAAAACCTCATCAAAACAGTATTTTAATGAATTGTCAGAAGGAATAAAGTAAACAGCAGACATTAAATCCCACGAGGTTTACTTTGCCTTTCATCCTTACGGGGTCGATAAAATAAAGTACCAGTAATGCACTTGGTAATTGCTGGCCTTGTGCCTAAAGTAGAAACAATTATTTGAAGATAAGGGATGAGTGATTTGTGCTTCAAAGAATACTTGGTGTTTGTTTGTTTGTTTGTTTTTATAATAGCAAATCTTCTCTAGGGTTAACTTTGGACCAAACACAAAATTTGAAAATAAAGGGACAATCTTGTTTTTTTCAATTGTTTGGTATGGAGAAAGGGTCAATCCCATTTGGCCCTAACAAGCTTTCTGATACTGGAGAGTTCAATACTGTTGATGCTACACTTAAATTGTAGGAGAAACATGAGCAAGGATGGTGATGCAGAGAGATGATGTTCTGAATTGGATGGACATGGTGCACTGGTTAATGAATGGACCTGTGTTGTTTTGCACACTATGAATGATAAGAGGAGAGATGATTATTTTGCTTTTTTTTCTTTTGTTACTACCTAAATAAGATTGCTGTTACTCCAATCCACCAACAAAACAATTGGCAGACACCATAAACCGAAAGCAACATGTACTCTTGAATCCTGCTAAACCAATTTGCAGCATTGCCTCCAAATTCAGCAAATCGAATGCAGACTGCCCACCTTCCCAAACTTGGCAAACAAAATACGGACTGTTATAACCACCAAATGGGGAAGGCAGCAACTGTCAGATTACTTAGTTTCTATGTAATAAAGCTAATATTATGTAATGTTTAGTTTGTTCACTATTTAATGGTTTGATAATTTGTTAACCTTATATGTATAGAAACAAAGTTATGAATTGCAATTTTATTTTTTGTATTTTTCAGGTAAGTGTTGAAGCAAAACTTCTTTTATAAGGGCAGTAAACACATTTTCTTTGCAACGTAACAAGGTAACCCACTTCAATTCTAACTGATATATGTATCATTCTTCAGCAATGGTAAATACAAAGATTTAAGATTTGTAAAGAGCAGATGCAGTGACAAGGCAAAATAAACATGATGGTAGAATATCCCATCAATATGATAATCATTTAGTCATTGATGCAACATCATTACAGATGAGGAATGTATGTTCCCCAAAAATGTTGCATACTAACGACCTGTTTCTTTTTGTAATAGCATCACTTGAAATAATTCTGAAGTTAAACTTAACCCTTTGTAAACAACCCACCTATAACCAGCAGTATTTATGAAACAAAGCTACCCATTTTCAAGAGTTCCTTTTTAAATAATTATCTTAAAACATAAAAAGTCTTTGTTAATTTATATTACAAATATCAGTGTAATTATGAAATAACTAATGATTTCAGTGAATCCCTCCAAATTATTCTGATTTAAAGTGAATTAAAGTTGATATCATTAGAAATGTGGCAAACAGTTTAAAGGCCTACAACATTTAAGTGTTTCAAGTGAGCCATGTCTAAATCATAAAGTTCGATAAGACCAGTGTATATATTTGTTTCTCAATAGTCTTAAAAGGATGTAATAGTAATCTTCTCTTGGATGGTTTACTGTTATAGTTTTTCTTTTACTGGAGGGTTTTCTCAATGAACAAATTAAACACTGCACAGCAGGTCAATTAACAACTAATAGCTTTACAGTATTGCTGTTGGTGTCGTTTAGTCATAGGTCAGCCTGATTGGATAGACCTAACGAGCATCCCTTTTTCATGTGTGCTGTTTGTTTATCTTTTTTTTTTTTTTAGAAATATTGCACGGCATTATCTAAACTGTACTTTTGTTTCGAAGTTGGAGAAATGGCTGCTACTTTTAACAAATAAAATACACATGTAGAGTATTTTCTTAGAGCTAGATGAAATCAGTTCCTTTTAGTACTGTATTGGGTAATGACACAATAAATACAACACTGGTGGAAATATGAACTATATCCTGTTTTAAGTTTCGACATCAAGCAATGTATGCACGTACACACACACACATATATGTATATTTATAGAGGGAATTGAAGGCGTGATTCCTCACTCACTGACCATACTTATCTCAGTTGAGAATCAGCTGACTTCTGATATTTATTATTTGTTTATACATATATATATATATGTGTTATTGAACATAACATATATCATTAGATAAATACGAAATTCACACACTTGTATGTATACAGTTGTGTCAGAACTAAAATTTTAATTCTACTTTTAAGTTGAGGCAACTTACACAACTCCATATGCAAATGAGGCTAATCAGCCCATCTACATGCGAACAACGAAACATTTTCACCTGTTTGAAATTCCATCAGAGAGCAGAGAAAGCTCTGTTCTCATGATGGCCAGAGCCTGAAACACGAGTAGACATTTGTCCTCGCTACTTCTGCTGGAATCTGCTAGCCGGTGCTAGCTTTTCAATATTCATAGTTAGGCTTTCCAAATGTTTACGTATTAAACATACCATATTTCATTAGATATCCGAAATACTCATACTTGTATATATACAGCTATGTTAGGGCTAAACTTTTATTATATATAAAATCTATAATAAGTAATCAGTCTCAAGACCATCAATATCAAACATATATAAAAACAAACAAGTTTCAGCTTGAGATGGCAGCGTAGAGGCTCAAATTTATTATCCATTTTATATATCTACAAACAGAAAGAGAAAAAAGTAAAATTTTGTGGAGAAAGAAAAAATAATTTTCAAAATGTTGGGTAGAAATAATGAGGGAGCAAATTCTACAATTTTGTGTGTAAAGTTGTGTGCCTCAGACAAGACTGTGAAAATATTATCATGGTGAAAAGCATTTAATACCCACTACATCAGCCATTTAACATCACTGGGCTCCTTCATTAGACAAGATGCTCTGTCCCTGATTTGACAGAGGTAAACAACAGTCTGGCGAGAAAAGACACCACAGGTCTCAAAAGTGACCTGATCAAATATGAAATGGCCAGTCAGGACTATACAAGAAAAACAGTTAATCTAACAGGAAAGTTTAGGTTGTAAAACAAGGAAACATAGTTATGCTGGAATCACAACTTTGTCTTCGTCGTCTTCTTCGTCTTCCTTGTCTTCATCTTTTTCTTTCACTTATTTCTGGGAGGTCATGGGAGCAGAGTCCTCAAACACTCCTTTTAGTAGGTCCTTCCTGCAGCAACCAATCACAGTGTATCTGACTGGATCCCTACGTGAGGCCATCTGTGTTTTCTTCCAGTTTGTTTTGCCTGTAAAATCAGGTCAGCAATGTTTTCCTAAAACCTTCTAACCATATGCATGTAGTATAAAGATGTGTATTTTGATAAATCAAGTTTTCAATATAAAGTGATTAGGGAAAGTTGATTTAGCAAAATACACTTCTTGATAGTTTCACTCATTCTTTATAATGAATATTTCTCAGAATACATAGAACTCAATGGAAAAAAAACAAAAGGGAAGATATATATAGAGAGAGAGACATCATAATTAATTCCAAAATGAATTATTTCCTGACTTACTTAACATTGATTCTAATTTCCTCTTCTCAAGGCACTGTTTAATTAACAGAGGAATAGAAACATGATACAAGATGACTTGGATATTCTAGTACCATTTATATTACCTAATCAATTCCTACTAACAAGCTATATTAGAGCTGATGTTTTCCGTGTGTAAAGCAATTATGTATCTAATAATATCATCAGCTAAGCATATAAGTATACAAACAATTAATTATTAGTATATCAATTATTAAATAAAATACCTTTCTCAATTACAGCCATATATATGATTATTTGTGATGAATAATTTCCAATTGTTGAATAAAATTTTTAAATATTTACAGTGAGTTAGTAACACGAGAAAAATCCTCTTTGGTCATAGCACACTATAACTTGGCATTTGGAAAGTTTCTCTCCCATACATAAGCATGGGCAAGGTGTTTTGCTCAAGCATGCCAATATTCCCTTTCCACATGAATTATATTGACAAAGTGAAAGGCAAATGTCAATACAGCTTGGCACCAGTAACGTTCCTACACATTTTTTTCCAGCTACGTAAACTGGATTAAAACAAAATAGTGCTTTGTTGAAGGACACAACAGACTATTCAATCTGTGAATTGAATGCTCATTACAATCATGAACCAAACATCTTAACTACTAAGCCACACACCTTCACAATATAGATTCATTTGTGTATTCACTGAATACTTTTTGTGTCATTTTGATAGCATTTACCCTAATTTAATACATTAGTCAATCAGGATTCTTGCTAATTACTATTAAAAGCCAATGATAAAAAGTAAAAGAACTGAAGCAAATTATCCAATAAATCATATTAGTTTCAGATTAAGACAATATACTTAATAATTGATGATAAACATTAAAAACAGACACACACTTATATTTGTGTGTGTATTTTCAATTGTTTATATTTATCTACACACCTTCCAACAATTTTATGTAAGAACTTATGTTACTTTTTCCTCTAAACACCAGATAAGTAATGTGAAAAATAATTATACTTATGAGTTCCTTTTTGAGAAATGCTTTACTGCCACCAACCCTTTTAATAAATAAGGAGTATAATACAACTATTCTAAACAGAATGCATATAACATTTGGATACATGAATTATACGAGAGAAACTCTTTTGTACATTTTTGGTCAGGTGTTAAGAGGGTATGATTTAACTTTTTTTCCTTCTCTAAACTATACAAGCAGAATTTAGAAATAGTTAAAATATAGATTAAAATCCTCTTAAATCATTGACTGTGAAGACCTTTTATGGACAACTTCATGCTTTTACTCTTCAGCACTACATACATTCATACATACATTTTAAAACCAGAAGAACATACATATATACATACAGCATATTTTCCAAAGTACCATTTCCTCAGGAATGCCAAGCAATTTAACATCATAATAATGGGAAGTCAACTTAACACTGATGTATTCATACCAGAAATAAGTCATATCGCATAAATACTTGTGGTAAATCATCCTCTAAAAGTAGTGGTGGTTTAATTACTCCCAAAGATATTGATACAGGTGGGAAGCATATCTCTTTGATAATTTTGATAAGCTATTCTCTGGAATTAGAAGGTTAACTACTCACAAATATTTTCATATGGTAGAGAAGTCATATACATAACTACACATATAGAAACATGCATACACTCACACTTTCCTTTTTCTACTTCTGTACACTACACATTTATAAATCTATTATATTACACACAAAGACAAATCTTAAATACTTTAAAGGTTATACACAGCAGCTGGTTCTAATATTTATGTTGTTCACACATTCCTACTTAAAGACCCAATTATGTGAAACATAAAGCAGTTATGTTATATATTGTTTTATATATCAGAACTGATGGTAAATAATGTAAACAATGTGTTTAATGATGTTAGATATCTTGGTCAGTTATGAAGACTTAGTTTATTTTTTTGAAGATGGAAAGACAAATAGGTCACATAAGTATAGTCATTCACACATAAATATGAATACACACACACACCTATATGCATACATAAACATGCACACATATGTTTAGACATGCTTATATTTACACTTGATCATTGAGAAACCCAATTCTCCACACTCACAGCAATGTTGTGTTACATACAATAATGGTTCCACAGATACAGACAGATACAATCAGTCTGCAAAGGAGAACAGAAGATGATTTATTGAATATAATTCAATGAAAGTGAGTTGCTGTTCTTTATTTCTTCTCCATGAATAGTTCATTCAGTTTGTTTTTGAATGATTTATTGCAAATTGTGTGGGTGTTTTGCTCAAACAATAATGATGAACCAATTTCCATTTTTGATAAAATAAAAGGTTCATTAAGTTCAGAGTAGTTTTCATATAGTTTCAAACATATCTACTTGTTATATTTCCAATAGTCATATTGGTATTTTGAGAGAAACATAAAACTAGAGGTGATAAGTGAGTTAGTATTTCAAGGATAGCAACTAATACAGAGCAATTGATAGTAAAGGAGATTTTGAACAATTTTTTAAATCAATATATTCTGAACATCATCATTATTATCATTTTATGTTCTCTTTCCATGTTTGAGCAGGTTGTTACACTATGAGTTATTTTAAACACCTCACACTTCTGATTTGCATGCTTTAGTTCCTTGGTAAAGCTCTTACAGCCTGCGTTTCCCCTTGCTAATTATGCACAATGTCTAGCTTCTCTACTAGCTAATTGGCATCAGAATCGGAGGATTGTCGGACATTATGCTTTGCAGTATATAGTTATGGCCCTTTACATTCTGATTTCAAATCCTGCCAAGGTGAGCTTTACCGTTCATCTTTACGGGATGAATAAAATAAAGCCCTAGTAATGCACTCGGATCGATTTAATGGACCTTCCCCTTCTCTAAAATTGCTAGCCTTGTGCCTAAATCAGAAACCATTATTCTCGGCTGTCTTCCTTTTGAATTTTTCTCTATCTACAGAACTATTCCACCTCTGTCATTTGTCATTAGACTGGATATGTGCAAAAAACCTATCTGGTCTTGCCTTCAGCAAGTTGTTTCATGGAAACTCC
>CAXHJY010000702.1:60000-62500 GCA_964016885.1 Eledone cirrhosa
ATTCGGGATGTATATATATATATATGTATATATGTATATATGTATATATATATATATATATATATGTATATATATATATATATATATATATATATGTATATATGTATGTATATATATATATATATATATGTATATATGTATGTATATATATATATATATATATATATAAGTCTCTAGCTGTGTCATTCTCGATAAAAGCACTGGATATGTAGTCCTGATGATTTCTAACAAGAATGAAACGCGTAGATTACTTCCCTTGCTTTTATCGAGAATCTAATTGTAATACGTGACGTATTCTATTCTATAGCGATTAGGTCTTCAAAATGTTTATTATAAACATACAGAATATTTTCGAATATTCTATGTCTATATTCACATATATATCGCTATTTCAGAGCATTTATTCCAATTTCTAATTTCTGCCGGACCGGCAACCGCTCTTTCAAACCAGTTCCTGTACACAGCTAAGTATTCTATAAGTCTCTAGCTGTGTCATTCTCGATAAAAGCACTGGATATGTAGTCCTGATGATTTCTAACAAGAATGAAACGCGTAGATTACTTCCCTTGCTTTTATCGAGAATCTAATTGTAATACGTGACGTATTCTATTCTATAGCGATTAGGTCTTCAAAATGTTTATTATAAACATACAGAATATTTTCGAATATTCTATGTCTATATTCACATATATATCGCTATTTCAGAGCATTTATTCCAATTTCTAATTTCTGCCGGACCGGCAACCGCTCTTTCAAACCAGTTCCTGTACACAGCTAAGTATTCTATAAGTCTCTAGCTGTGTCATTCTCGATAAAAGCACTGGATATGTAGTCCTGATGATTTCTAACAAGAATGAAACGCGTAGATTACTTCCCTTGCTTTTATCGAGAATCTAATTGTAATACGTGACGTATTCTATTCTATAGCGATTAGGTCTTCAAAATGTTTATTATAAACATACAGAATATTTTCGAATATTCTATGTCTATATTCACATATATATCGCTATCTCAGAGCATTTATTCCAATTTCTAATTTCTGCCGGACCGGCAACCGCTCTTTCAAACCAGTTCCTGTACACAGCTAAGTATTCTATAAGTCTCTAGCTGTGTCATTCTCGATAAAAGCACTGGATATGTAGTCCTGATGATTTCTAACAAGAATGAAACGCGTAGATTACTTCCCTTGCTTTTATCGAGAATCTAATTGTAATACGTGACGTATTCTATTCTATAGCGATTAGGTCTTCAAAATGTTTATTATAAACATACAGAATATTTTCGAATATTCTATGTCTATATTCACATATATATCGCTATTTCAGAGCATTTATTCCAATTTCTAATTTCTGCCGGACCGGCAACCGCTCTTTCAAACCAGTTCCTGTACACAGCTAAGTATTCTATAAGTCTCTAGCTGTGTCATTCTCGATAAAAGCACTGGATATGTAGTCCTGATGATTTCTAACAAGAATGAAACGCGTAGATTACTTCCCTTGCTTTTATCGAGAATCTAATTGTAATACGTGACGTATTCTATTCTATAGCGATTAGGTCTTCAAAATGTTTATTATAAACATACAGAATATTTTCGAATATTCTATGTCTATATTCACATATATATCGCTATTTCAGAGCATTTATTCCAATTTCTAATTTCTGCCGGACCGGCAACCGCTCTTTCAAACCAGTTCCTGTACACAGCTAAGTATTCTATAAGTCTCTAGCTGTGTCATTCTCGATAAAAGCACTGGATATGTAGTCCTGATGATTTCTAACAAGAATGAAACGCGTAGATTACTTCCCTTGCTTTTATCGAGAATCTAATTGTAATACGTGACGTATTCTATTCTATAGCGATTAGGTCTTCAAAATGTTTATTATAAACATACAGAATATTTTCGAATATTCTATGTCTATATTCACATATATATCGCTATTTCAGAGCATTTATTCCAATTCCTAATTTCTGCCGGACCGGCAACCGCTCTTTCAAACCAGTTCCTGTACACAGCTAAGTATTCTATAAGTCTCTAGCTGTGTCATTCTCGATAAAAGCACTGGATATGTAGTCCTGATGATTTCTAACAAGAATGAAACGCGTAGATTACTTCCCTTGCTTTTATCGAGAATCTAATTGTAATACGTGACGTATTCTATTCTATAGCGATTAGGTCTTCAAAATGTTTATTATAAACATACAGAATATTTTCGAATATTCTATGTCTATATTCACATATATATCGCTATTTCAGAGCATTTATTCCAATTTCTAATTTCTGCCGGACCGGCAACCGCTCTTTCAAACCAGTTCCTGTACACAGCTAAGTATTCTATAAGTCTCTAGCTGTGTCATTCTCGATAAAAGCACTGGATATGTAGTCCTGATGATTTCTAACAAGAATGAAACGCGTAGATTACTTCCCTTGCTTTTATCGAGAATCTAATTGTAATACGTGACGTATTCTATTCTATAGCGATTAGGTCTTCAAAATGTTTA
>CAXHJY010000702.1:80000-82500 GCA_964016885.1 Eledone cirrhosa
GGTAAACAGTTACAAAAGAATTTAATCCACGTATTAACAATTGTTTCATCAGAGTTTCAGTCCATTATTGCTACACTATGTTATAATAGGCAATCAAGAAAGATACTGTGGCATCCGAATTTTCAAAATACAAAGTTGGAATGACCTTAGGAAATGAAATAAGGGGTAGTAGTGTAAGATAGAGGAAGAGATAGAGAGAGGGGCAAAAGAGAGGGAGAGAGAGAGAGAAAAGGGATGGAGGTAGGGAGAGAAAGAGAAAGAGATAGTGTGGTGTGAGAGGATTTGTATATGGAAGGGGAGGAGGGTTGTGTGCTAAAAGTTGTAGAGGGAGAGAGAAGGAAGATAGAATTTTAAGAGGTATTTGGAAGTGGACAGGCGAAAGTCTTACCAGAGAACAGATGAAGGAAGAAAGTATTAAATTTCATATATAGTCTATTTTTAGGGGTGTAGAATTGTTATTTAGGGTAGAAAGATAGGTAGTGTCAGGATTTGGTTGAAGGTTTGAAGTGTGAGAATTTCGCTTTCAGTTTATGCTGGCAAAAAATTGACCTTTCAATTTTGTTGTTGAGTAGTTGGTGGCTTGAGCTTAGGATATGGAAGAGCTCATTATTACACAGCGGGCACGTTTTCATCCCACTCCGGTATGGAGGAGCATGTGAGAGTTTGGTCCATTTAAGGGTGTATTGTCGGTTACTCCCTTTTTAAGTGCCAAATTTTGTCGGCGAGAGTCATTACGTAACGGTGTTGGTGGTGCTTTATTGCGTAACGATGCGTGTACCAACGAGTTTTGAAGGTGTTTGCAGTGCTGCCTATGTAGTGCCAGGTTTGGTTGCCCGACTCAACCGAGCACCTGTACACTAGGTTTGAATGCAAACATTCGTTATTCAATGGACAAGTCTCTGGAAGGTGGCAATTACAATTTCTGTTATGGGCAGTGCTGGAGTTATAGGTGGGCTGGGATGTGTGTGTGAGTGTGTTTTGTGCATACTGATTGTTAGTGGGTGGTTGTGTATTAGGTGTATTATTGTGTTGAGTGATTGGGGTGTTGTTGTTACGGAGTTTTTTGGCGTTGAGCATCTTAATGTGTGCGTCTAGGTTTGGTGCAGTGGAATAAGATAGTCTAATTGCTTTGGTATTAAGTATACTACTATATTTATGTGAATTTGGAAAGTGTTTTTTTATAATTTTGTAGAATGTGGAAGGTAAGTTAGAGCTAATAGAAGAGTTAAAAATAGGATTATACCAAATGTAAGATCTACTCCGTGTTCTGTTTTGCTTTGATGTTGCTGTTGTATTTGTGGTGTGGTTAGTATTAGGGGGTCTAGGTGCGTATGTGCGGGTGTTTGTGGGGGCGTTTGGCGTGTCTGTGGTTATGTGTTTTATGGTTGTGTGGGTCCATGTATTCTAGTTTGTCGGTGTGGCCAACCCGTTCTAATGCAGTGTTGTAGTATTCAGCGTGTTGATCGAATATTTGTTGGTTAGATGAGAGGCGGGATATTCTAAGTGATATACTATGTGGCACGGACTTATAATAGATAGTGGGTGGTTAGAGCTAGTGTGGATGTAGGTGAGGTTCTCATTGTTTTTGTGAAAGGGTGTGATAATTTGGGTGTTGAGGTTGAAGGTGGCATCTAGGAAGTTAACTACTTTGGTACTATATTCGTAGGTGATTTTAAGGCCAAGGCTATCTAGGGTTCTTCTAATGCTCTTACGGGTTCGTTCTATGTTTTGTTTATTCATGTTTTTAACTAATAGGAGAGCGTCATCTCTATATATTCCGCCTTGAAGGTAACTAACTTTATTGTGTAAGGTGTGGGCTATGTATATACCAACAATATCCGTAACTTGTGCTGAGTCATTAGCACCCATAGTTATGTCAAAGTTATCTATTCTATCCTTACGTATCCAAAAGTTATTTTCAAATTTAATTATCGTCTTTCTAGCTGCTAGGATAATGTTCATTTCGTCGTCGGTTAAGTCAGAGTTGGCTTTCGCAAATTCTAGTGCCTTGTTTAGAGTATCGGGTGATATGGAGGAGTAATAGTCATTAATGTCGAATTGTATAAAGTTAGAGGTATTTTTGTTATCTATACTATTAAACCATTTAATTGTGTCGCTAGTATTGTCCCAAAGTTTAATAACTAGTTTATTCCTTAATTGTATTATTATTCTATCTAAAATATGCTTGCTAATTTTACCTATGTCTGACTTAGATGGGCATATTAATCTAATAGTGGGTTTATCTAGGAAATCTAATTTGTGGTCCTTAAGATTAAAGGTGGGGGTGCAAGTTGTCATGGGCTCAGTTCTATCTTCAAGTTCTAGACTTTTGACAATATGATGTGCTTGTTTGTTGATGTTAAGTAGTGCTTTGTTATTGGTTTTCTTATATTTTTTATGTAATTCCTTTCGTATATGGTCGTGGTAAGTATTAATGTCCATTGTGTTCACGTTAGATGTTTTATCCGCTTTGACAATAATCCCGTTAGTGGTGCGCAGC
>CAXHJY010000702.1:90000-130000 GCA_964016885.1 Eledone cirrhosa
ATGTGCCCTTACCACGTTTTCAGATCCCAAACAAATAGACAATCCAAGCGGATTTTCATTGAGAAAGAAATCATCGTCAGAAAGCTTTTCTCTCTCGGAGAATATAAAATTCCTGAGTTCAAATTACAAACTGGCGCCATACAAAACTGTTTCAGAATGAGAGTAAATGAATATATATATATACTCACACATACAACCAATTCCAACATATAAAGTGGACATAAAATGAGTGAATTAGCAGAAAATATCCTTTAAAATGGGTTTGTTAAATTCTATAATGATTGAGCAGAAAATATTTAAATATAGGTTTGTTTATTAAAAGGGTTATAGTTTTTACTAGATTGTAAACATTTGCAATATTTGAATAAATTTAGTTGTGAATGTGATATAGTCATAATATCGTTTGTAACTTATGGATTTTGGTGATTCCAAGGGAGCTTGTCAATTGATCACTATTTGGGCTCTCATATTATCACAATATGATTTCTTAATCATTTATCATCACCACCAAACTTCCATTTCCCACACTTGCATGGGTTAGACAGGTTGTCACGTTGAGACAATTCAGGTTTGTGCCGGTGTCTTGCTCATATGGATCAGTATTTGGGGTTTGTTTCTACAGCTGGATCCCCTTTCTAACAGCAATCATATTATATTGTGGACTGAAATGAACACTTAACAGGGTGGACTGGGTGTTTTTGTCATATCACAAACACAACCACTTCACAGTGTGGACTGTGTGCTTTTTGTCATGTCACCAGCATGTCAATCTTACAGAATGAACTTAATATTTTTGTTGTGGTAATAGCATTGTGGCAGATCAGATGTAGAGCATATCCAGCTTTCATATTTGTATGTTTGGGTTGGGTAGGCAAGTTGTATTAGGGGTGAGGGTTTGGAAGGAGGACAAATAAACAAGTTGAAGATTAATGAGGTGCATGCTGAGAGCAGGATATGAAGTTTGGCGAGAGTGATGGGGGAGGGGTGAAGAGAAGATTTTCAGACATGATTGTTTCATTTATATGTCTGTTAAAGCCATTAGTCCTGTTGATGCTCTCATTAGAATTAAAGTAGGATTTAGGTCAGTTTGACACAGCATTCTTTACAAATACATTCTTTGCATTCTGTAGTAATTAGTGATGAAATAATTGTTACTGATGATTAAACAGTTGTAAACATTAAATACTATTTTTGGTTCATGATTTTGATACTAAACTTCTGAATATTATTTCTTCTTCTATATATTCTACTACATTTACATTTGTCTAAAAGCCTTCACTCAATATGGTGAATTGGCAGTATCGGTAGAGGGTTGGATGCCCTGCTTTCCAGCATAGAGTTGCGCCCCTTTATGGTCTGAGTTCACTTTGCCTTTCATCCTTACGGGGTTGATAAAGTACCAGTAATGCACTGGGATAATTGCTGGCCTTGTGCCAAAAGTAGAAACAATTATTTTATATACGTGAACGGCAAAGCATAAACGAACTAAGGAAAAAATTAGAAATAAGAGGGATCAGATGTTGTTTACTCGAGAGAAGGCTACGTTGGTATGGACACGTGATGCGCATGAAAGTCGATAGCTGTATAACAAAGTGCAGGGCAATAAAGATAGACGGTAGCCACGGAATAGGCAGACCTAGAAAAACCTGGGACGAGCTGATAAACTCCGACCCCACACACTTACACCTCTCCAAGACAATGTCACTGGACCGAGACCTTTGGCGGTACTCAGTAACAGAGAAGACCCGCCTTACCTAAATACATAGTAAAACCTACTACAGCCAGTAGGCATCTCTAACAAAATACCCCCCCCCCCCGTCCCACCACCCCCACCCCATCCACGCCACCCCGTTCTATGTAAAGTTGTGTTGGTGCCACACCATCCAGGCCGAAACAAATGAGATCGTGTAGGTGTCACGACAAAAAAACACGCAGTCCCCGCTGTAATGTGGCCGTGTAGGCAACACGGTAAAAACCTCCCAGACCCACACTGTAAATGTGGTTGGTGTTAGGAAGGGCATCCAACTGTAGAAAACCTGCCAGACAGTCCTATGCGAGCAAGACAATCACTCTTGCCTCAAGTGGGACTACCCCCGTCCAAACCCATGCAAGCGTGGAACACGGACGTTAAACGTTGATGATGATGATGATGATGATGATGGATCTATATTAAGCCATGCTTCAAACACCAGCTTAATAATGTGTAAATTAACTGTATTACTCAATCTCTTCAAATTCCTGATTATTTTCAGAATTATTTCAAAATCATAGTTTTTCATTAGAAATATGTATATATGGCAAAGAAATACTTTTTGTTGGTGCTAAAACAATTGTCGACATCACAAATGCTTATAATGCTTGTAACCATTGTTTGCTTAAAGAATAGCATTACTGGAAAAGACTAATCTAGATCTAGACTAATTCTTTTAACATGCTAATATGTTATAAAATCTAATGATGAGACTGTAGGAAATTATCTTAAGTTTTACCCTTTTGTTGTCATATTACTTATGAAAGACATTTTTTGATGCTTGATTATTTTCAAAATCATTTGAAAATAATGAAGAATCAGGAGCTATTTATTAATATAGTTAACGTTTTACAATCAAGTTTTTAGTTTGGAGCATAGTTTAAATTTTCTTACATGAAATTATGATGGTTTGCTTTTAGATAAATATAGACATTTTAAAATAAACAGTTTAGTATCATAGAAACAGGGGTGATTTAAGATAGTTTAGTTTCAAAATAGTTCATAACAAATGGTTATTTATTCTTGAACCTTATATTGGTAAAGTTCCTTCCAATTTCCCTGTCTCTCTGCTTCTCTCTTCAGATTCTCTCACACACACATAATTCTCTGATTCTCTCTTATATAATTTCTTTGTGCCTCTCCCATCTTTCTCCTAATTCTAATGGACCCACCATATACACTCATAATTTTTCCAATCCTTAGTTTGCTGCTCTGTTTTTCTTCTACCCTCTTTCCTTACTCTTTCCCATATTCTCCTCATCCCCACCCCTCAACATATCATCCCCTCATCATCATCCTATTCCTCCTCATCATCCTATTCCTCCTCATCCTTCCTCTTACCATTACTTATGTTCTCTTCCCTCTTCCTCTCTTTCAGCTTTTCCCAATTACTGATCATCCTCCTACCCACTCTTCATATACCCTTTTTTCTTCAAATATGTCATCTTTCTGTTTTCTCTCTTTTCTCAGTATCTCGTTTCTATTTCATAGCATGTCTCCAAAATCCTCTTACTTTTATATTTCCTCCTTTAATGCTTTTCTCATATTCTTGCTTATACATTATCATTTCCTCACTGTCTTTAAACAGTTATTTTACAATCTAGCTTCTCTTTCTATCTCTCTCTCTCTTGCTCTTTCACTCAAATGTTGTCTTTTTGTTAGAAATATTATTTTTTATTTGTGTTTAGTTGGTTGTTCATGTTTGTTATTTGTCTTTTTCTATTGAGGTGTTTTTTTTTCTTTGCTACTGTTCTAATCATCTCTGACACATCTTTGTTTATTAAAGTTGAAGACTTGTTGAGTAGACTCATGGGGGTATGGTTTTGAATGTAAAAATGCCTCCTAAGTTTCTCTCAGTGCTGTCCCATCAAGCCATTAACTGGACAAGAAATGAATACCAAGTGTACTGATGCCAAAAACTTGCTTTAGAATTAGGTTTATTGCTTTGAGTAGCGGCAACAGCCTGGCTAGTAAGTGTGTGTAAATCTGTGGAAATGCCAATGCCAATTGATACCATATTCATGTCAGTCACTAGATTGGTAAGCTAATCACAAAGAATGTCAATTACTCCAGACTGACAAAAGATTTGGATTGAGTGTCTTTTCTCAAAGTTGATTTTTTCCCATCTTCCTCTTTACTGTGTGTGCTGTGTGTTTTCAGAATGTGTGGCTTTGGATATATTAATTGTAGTTATCATACGTATTATATATGTATGAGCCCGTGTGTGTGTGTTCATGTATATATGTATGAATGTATATATAATTATATACATACAAAATGACATTTAGGAAAAATATATATTTGCAACTTTGATTAACTTGGAAAATGTTAATGGTTACATGCTTGTGTTTATGACTAAACACACACACATTTATCCATCTATCTACATGCATTTGTTCGTAATCATCATCAACATTATTGTGGATTGGCAGTGAGGGCGGTGGATTGGCAGTATCGGTAGAGAGTCGGACACCATGCTTTGAAGCATAGAGTTACATCCCTTTATGATCTGAGTTCAAATCCCGCCGAGGTTAACTTTGCCTTTCATCCTTACGGGGTCGATAAAATAAAGTACCAGTAATGTACTGGGTAATTGCTGGCCTTGTGCCTAAAATAGAAACAATTATTTTAGGTCTATTTTTTTTCATGCTTACAGAGGTTGGAGTGGTCCTCTCTAATGCTGTCCATGTTTTCTTTGGCTTTCCTCATCTACTTGGCTCTTCTGGCTATTCATTACTCACCTGCCATCATCTTCTCTTTTGTACATAGCATTTAATTCCTCTCATACACAGTTTTCCCTCAACTCATCTGTACTTCATTGTTCATGGGCACTGATATTACACATCCATTGGAGAAGGCTTACCCCATTTTTTTTTTCAGCTTTCACACTCCCTCTGCATTTGATATGCATACCCACTACAATGTAACATCACATTTCATACACAAGATTTAAGCAATCGAACTGCTATACATCTACCACAAATTAAATCTCTCTTTACTTTCAGCCTGCCTGTGTTAACATTGTCAAATGAGAATCAAGAATGTGCACATATACATGCACTCATACACACCATCATAATACCTCACATTTTCTTTTCTAATATGGTTTGGTCTATAAAAATAGAGCTAGCCTTCCTAGATGAGTTGGGTGACCATATCTCTCACAAAATATTCATTACAACATATCCTGCAGTGTAGACATTTGAATAACAGTGGAAAATATACCACACTTAAAAATATTATAAGGTATCAGTTGGTGTCGAGGATGGCATCCTGTCTTAGAGAACCTACTTTAAAGTTCTTTTTCAACTGCTGCTGCTGATGATGCTGATGCATATATGAAATTAAAACTTAACATATTTTATCTATTAATGCCTTGCACCACTTGAAATTTCATTACAAAGGCATTCTACAAAATCCTAAACAGCACAATGATTGCATCACACTTAAAATTAAAGTCTTGAAATGTTCATAAATATCTGTCCACTAGTAAAGATACTATAAACATTTGAATTAAATCCATTTCAAGATATATATTCAGCTAGATCATTACAGAATGGTAGACCCTTTTATTGCCATAGTACTATTTTTAAAATAATCAAATTTATCGAAGCATTTAGTAAGAGAGCTTTTTATTTATGTAGTATTTGAAACATAACTTAACAAATGTTTTTACATACAATTATGATCGATTTTTAAAAGAATTTTAAAAGTTATTTTAAAATAGCTTTGTATCATAGAACAACCAGCAGTTTCAAGCAGTTTAGTACCAAAGGGGTTAAGTGTTAAATGTGCTCTCTCAATAGTTATGTGTAGAAGCTTTCATAGGTTCCATAGGTTTTATATTTGTGTGGGTAATTTTTGTGTTTTATGTCTTTTTTCTTTTGTCAAAATAGAATAAAATTCCATATATTGACATGGCTTAAAGAATTAAATGGCTTTTGATTTGATTATCTAACAATTAAATCACTCAACTGTAAAGTGGAAAGTTGTTGCTATAGTTTTAAACTCGATAGGCTAAGCTACTGTGATGTAAATGAGCCTTGTCTAATTACAACATAATACTCATGACTGGGTTTCTAATTCTTGATTTAAGCTTAATTACTCTTTCTCTCTCTCTTACTTCCGTTTCTCTCTCCCCATAGCACTTGTGACAAATTCCTAGCTTCCCATAAGGTGCATTCCAATAATTAATTTACACTGGTGTTTTTATGGATTTCTGCTACAACATTAATCTACCATTCTGCTGAAACTTCATTTCATTTAGTTGCTTTCACATTATCATTAGGTGGATTGGCAGTATCGGTAGAGGGCCGGATGCCATGCTTTCCAGCATAGTTACGTCCCTTAACTATCTGAGTTCAAATCCCGCTGAGGTTGACTTTGCCTTTCATCCTTACGGGGTCGATAAAATAAAGTACCAGTAATGCACTGGATAATTGCTGTCCTTGTGCCAAAACGTAGAAACAATTATTAACAACAACAAAGAACAAGTGTTTTAAAGCTATTTTCTCTGCATAATTTGAGTACTTTGGGGGCAATGTTTTTACAACTTGATGCCCTTCCTGGCTCCAACAATTTTAGTCACCCCTTGTGGCATGCATTATGCAGTATATCTAGTTTAAACCAGATACAGCCAGTAATAATAATTGTTTCTACGTTAGGCACAAGGCCAGCAATTATCCAGTGTATTACTGGTACTTTATTTTATCGACCCCGTAATATAGTAATAATAATAAATTTGAATAATAATAACTTTAATCTGTTATTTTAATAAATATAAATATATATATATATGCCATTTGCTTTTTATTTTACTTAAACTTGAGTATATATCTGGTATAGGATATGTAGACTGTTTTAAGAAGCATGTTTTAAGAAGCAACTATATGGATTTAGTGTTAAGAAGTATATCTGGCTATGGAAACATTGATGCAAAAACAATGAGGATATATATATATATATATACACACACACATATCATCATCCCTGTTTGATATATTCTCTCTATGCTTACATGGGTTAGACAAATTGTCACATGATGAGACCTGTTCAGTCAGTTAACCAGGTCCTGCTTGTTTGTTTAATTTTGGCTTTGTTACTAAGACTGGCTATTCCTTCCAATACCAAATATTTCTAAAGATTTTTCCAGAAGCTGGATGTCATTCCTAATACCAACCACTTTACAGCATTATATTGTGACACTAGAACTATTTTACAGAAATTATTATATTTCACTGCTTGTAGTAAGATAGCAGTGCTGGTGTCATAATAAAATGCATATCTTACTGCTTGTGTTGAGTAAAGTGCAAGGCTTCATGTTTAATATGTTTGGTTCATGATCCGAAGGTCATTAGCTGAATGACCAGCAATGTGTCTTGTCCTTGGAAAAAACACTTTATTTCATGTTGCTCCAGTTCATGCAGCTGAGAAAAATTTGTTGTTTAGGTAATTAAAAAGGCCACCATTGGCATACACTGTATCAAATTTAATCTCCCTAAGAACTAACTTTACGATACATATGTTTGTGGAATAGTCCGGAATTGGACATTAATTTCATGATCAGGTAGTTCCATTTTTCTCTACAAAATTACACTCACAAGATATTTAACCAATGTCTAGGCTGTAGTAGAATACAATTTACACATGGTGTCTTGCAATGGGAGTAAACTCCATGCCTCATGGTTGCAAAACAAACTCCTTTAGCACACTACCATCCCTGCACACATACAAAAAATAATCAATAATTTTACACACATTCATGACAGAAAATTAATAACTGCTGTCTAATTCTTCCACACATGGTTTCCTTGGTGTTGATAACTTAAAGATTATGGATAATTAACTACATTAGATCAAGTCAATATGTTCATACCATTCTTTAGAATTGTTACTAATTAGGAAGCATCAATATATTTCAAAAGTCAAGGAGAAACTTCAGAGCTTCACTCATCATGTATATTGCCCCTTCAGTTAGTTTCAGTTTGTCTGCCTGTATCTCTCTCTCAATCATTAGCTTTCATTTCCAATATCTTTTTCTTTCATACATTTTCATTTCTACCACCTTTTCACCCTATAATATTGCTTTCCTTTCTCCTTTCCTCTCTTTTTAATTTTTTTCATTTCATTCTTTCGTGTATATCCTCTCTTCTTTCTATCTTTATTATTTTTATCTATCTTTGGTTTGTTATCTATCTATCCATCGATTTATCTCTCTACCTGCTTATCTGTCTATCCATCCATCCATTATCCCTGCATTGATCCTTTATATCTACTCATCACACTATCCATCAGCCTATCCAACAATATCTCTATTTATCAATCAATCGCTACTCTATTTCTCTCCCTTTCTATATCTCATCTCTTATTTTGTCTCTCCCTCTCTAATATCCTCTTATTTTGGAGATTGCCAGATAAAATAATAAAAAAGAACTGCCATTCATGAACTATATACTTTTTCTGTACATTTGTTTAAATTTTCTGATTAGGTGTTAATATTTTCATTTTTGTGAGTGTGTTGTTACAACTCACCCATTGATTCTTCTCTACTTGAAATTATAAAATACATTTAGCATGTTATCTTTACCATATTCTATACAAGCTAATAATGTGCCAGGTTCTACCAGAGTGAATCTGTTATCTACTAAGGTACTACAAGTCCCTTCACAGTGACAATGGCACTTGATATTTATATTCTACCAGCGATGAATGGACAAAACATCACTTTAACAAAAGTTATGGTTGACTGCTGCTGTTAGTGATATGGTTAAATACAAATTCCTGTTATTCAGTAGAATCCCTATGGAAATCAAAGAGTAATATTCTAGATAGGAAGAAATCAATACAACATTGTAATTTTCACTTAGTGTTTTTTTCTTTTTCTTATGTCAAAAACTGTATTTCATCTGCTTGTGGTGGGGTGTTGCAGAAACACAAAAAGCTAACACATTCCTGAAATTACTTAAAACTTATCACATGAAGATATAAATATATGTTTATTTGTTGACTTTTTTCTAAAATAACTTTATTTTTACTGTTGTGTCAGAGAGGGAAAATCTGTGCCATGACTCTTTTCAATGTTTCTATAACTGCTGAGAGAAAAGAAGGATGATTACCTCTCAAACTGGAGACCCGACCCGAATAATTGCTAAAAGCATCCAAAGGCAGGATGGTGGTGCTAAACTGGACAGCAGATTATGCCTACCACCTGGATAGATCACAGCTGAATTTGAACTTGGCTGCAGCTAGAACAAATACTTCTAAACATTTTGTCTGATGTACAAACATTTCTTTTAATCCCCTACCCAGGACTGATATTTAATTGCATTGGCCCTTGAAAGGATGAAATCTATCAGGGTCTACCATAATTAGTCTGTTATCTACTGAAGTACTTCATATTTATATTTAACTAAATATCTTCCATCATATTTTATGCTTGAACCATTAATACATTGTTCCAAGCTCCAGATATACTGTATAATAAGAAAGTTAATTATAGTAAAATGTGTACTAGTAGCCAAATAAATGATAAAGTTATATCAGTATAAATACAGTGTCTCTACTTGAGACTGCCCCAGCCTGTATGAATATATACGCTTATCTAATATGTAGGCAGGTAAACATGCTAGAAAATGTGAATTTCCCTGTAAATTCAAAACAATATTATGAGCGAATGGCTAAAAATATACCCATCAAATACATGTTTCCTTATGGTTGATTGCATGATATACACATCTGATTTGGGTCCAATAAGATCAGAAAATTGATTAAGGGTGTTTATCATTTTTCCTATTTACAGGGGTATTCGTATTTTCTGGCATGTTTACATGTCTATATATTAGATATGTGTATATATTGTTGCAGTCTCAGTTCATACTCTGTATTTATGCAGATATTACAATATCACACACCCTGACAGCTATAGTCAGTGCCTTTTGTAAAAAATATAAGGAAATATTTAATAGATTTTAGATTTAACAAATAATAAAAACACAGTACTATGCTACCATATTAGTCATTCAAAAATACTTTCCTGTTAAACGATGGGTAAAGAGTAGTTGTTTTTTGCTGGTGGTTTTATACTTGCCTCACCTATCCATTGTGTATTCAAGAGACCTCATTCCGTACATAGGCTATCTTGCCTTTGGTGAGTAGAGCTAATCAATGTACAAAAAAAGTGCTTATTTGTAGATATTTCTCATTATAATTGAATGGTTTTATATTGTACATCTGTGTAAATTGTATTAGCCCTTTCAATACCAAAATTGCGTAAAACTGCCCCTGGTTTTATGATACTAAGATATTTATTTTATAGTGTTTATATTTATCTAAAAACTGTCCCTTAATTTTAAATTATGTTCCAAGCACCAACTTAATAATGGTAAGGTTAGTTATATTACTAAATTCCTACATACTGTTTATTAAATTTCAAAATATTTGAAAATTGTAGGCAGTGTCGTTTATTTAAAATATGGTTACAAAGGAGCTATCCCTTTATTTTTACACTAAAATCAATTAAAATGACTCCTAGGTTACCTTCAATTTAACAGACATTTGGTAATAATGGCCAGAGTTTTCCTCTTAATAGTCTGATAAGTTGAGGGGTACTGTAATACAATTATATTTAGATACATAATTTTTATAAAAATCAGAAAAATGGAAAGTGGCTCTAAGAAATAAAAATGACATGATGTTAGCCTGAATCAAAGGATATAATAGATTTTATTACATGCAAGTTTTGTTTGTAGTAATTTTCAGAGGTACTTGCATAGAGTATTAATTAACTATAATGTATTCTGAAATAAATTCTTCATATTGTTTTTCATATTTTCAAATACACACAAAATGGAACAAAATAGATTATCGAAAGAGATTATTGAAAAGTGTTACAAAATATTGATTTTAGTATAGAGGGATTTGCTGTTAAAGTTAACTGGTTAGGAAATTTTGTTTCAGGTAATTTTTCATTCCTTTTATTTTCTCATCCTTTACACCAGATAAGAACTGTAATTATATATCCCTTCTTTCACTGTATGACTCACAAACTTCCATGTCAGTATCTCTATATTCTAATATGTTTGTTACCAAGATGATTATATCACAGCCTTTACCTAATTTCTTTATATCGACATTAGACAGTCCTCTTATTTAAATTCAAACAGAACACATTTATACAACTAGATGATGAAAGAGGAATGTTCCCTGTTTCTCTGCATGTTAATTGTTTCATTATAAAAGGCAAGAATCAGGGATAATAAAACACCTTTGCTTGTTGTAGAAGGCTTTGGATTGCTCAGAGATCTTATGAGATGCATTAGCTACTTTTGTCTATCTAGATGCCATAAATAGTACTGTAGGTAGTACTAGTAACTAGCATTGTTGAATTCTTGGAATACATTCAAGAACTGTTGCTTCTGTTGGTAGGAAACTTTTATGAATGTGGAAGATCTGAAGAAATCTGTGAGAAAGGAGTTGTATGTATGAACTTTGCTTTTACTGTTGAGTCTTGGGGGGGGGGGGGGGCACTGCCTAAAATTTTGGTTAGGTCGTCTGAGACTGGTGGGAGAAGAGAGAGGGAAGAGGGTGTCTTCAAACCAGAGACTTTGTCTGAATGCTTGCAACAAAGTGGACCCCACCAAAAACACCCAAGGACCAGCTGCTAGTGATAAGCTGGCTGATAGATTATGACTACCACTCAGATATGCTAAGTTACTACTGTCATCTTGTTTTGAAGAAATGCTCATTTTACAGTATGTACATTTAATGTAAATTTCAACACTTGCTGGGAAAACAAATGTTATGAAGTGGTAGAGGGGAAACCAAGTGAGAGAAGGGAAGAAATGATGGAATCAGATTGCAGAATTTTAGGTTTTACAAATGAGACGTTGCAAAATTGAGAATAGCCTTATATTATACTAAAGGTTCATTTAACCAATGTCAGTACAGGGCAACAAGCATTAAAATGATAATGTGAGATGATGACGAAGGTTATCATTAATGTGTTAATATGCAGGTTTGAGGAAATGTGCAAGTGATAATTAGTATGTAATTTGTTTTTGTCTAGGGGAAATATTTGTTTTATCTCTTTAAACAAGCATTTAATTCATTCTATGCCTGTAAACAGATGCACTCTATCTTAATATCGATGTTGTTCTTTGAAACTCTTTCTCTTGTTCACTCACTCATTCAGCCGTGAAGTTCAAAGTAATTTTGTTTGCCCAATTAACAAATGACACTTAGCAAATGTCAAAACACAAATGCCTGAATTGAAATCGTTGTTATTGCAAACAGATTTTATGATTATAGCCTAACATCAAGGCTTGTGGCTATTTTATTATAAAGGAGCAATATTTAATGCACATTTGCAGGTGTTAATGTCAAGGAACATAAAATTTAGGTTGAGCTATTATGATAAAGATTGCAGTTTTACCAATAAAAGAACAGGGATAAATTAACATATTTTGAAGTAATTACTTTTCCTAACATGCGATGTATTTGATAAGGAATTGATTTATTTGGTTTTTCATAAACATGTGTGGGTATGAACGTTTCTTTTAAGGTTTGTTTTAGCTGGCAGAATGTTAAAAGGTGGATACTACAAGTCAGAATACAGCACACATTCATGTTGTACTCCATGTATATTCTATTTGCAGTACAGACAGTGTTTTATAGAGAAAGACCAAGATAAATAAAGATTCAGATGTGATTCGATATATGTATATGTGTGTGTTTTGCACAAATTCCTTTTAAATTAATGGTCAGGCATTTTGGTGGTTGTTGATATCTCCAGCGTTCTCAGTCCCTTGACTGCCATTTTAATCTGCCAAATTGGGATGAGTACTGGTGGTATGTCTGATACAACAAATATCACCAGCTTTCTGCAACAAACCTTACACCATCTTGTTGGCAGAGTAAAGATGTCAATTTCTGTGCAACCAAAGATGCAGAGATTGCTCTTTCTCCAGCCACATTTTCCCATTTTCTTTTTTTTTTCTTATGATATTTATAGATGTATTCAATTTATCTTATTATGCAAATCATTCATAATACTTCAGTAGGTGTTGCACAAAGATAAATACCATATTGTCAATGTCACAGTCATGGTCTACTCCAGTGTAATGAGTTTGACACAGCTAATACCAGCTTAGATATTTATATGTCAATGTCTGCGTATGTGGAAATGAAAGAAACTGCTTCAAATATTTACAACTGAGTGAATTCTTAACTCTTTTGTTATGATATTTCTAATGGAAAACACTACGTGGGTTTTTTCAAATAATTGTGACTGTAATCAACAATATATTGGGATTTAATAATATTCTTATTATTTAGTAATTTAGGGTTTAGTAATATTTTGAATGTGGTTGAGCAAAGTTCCTTATACAAAAGAATTGTTAATTATTAAGTAGGGATTTCACAGAGTCAATAGAATGACATCAAATCCCATTTTTTAGAGTTAATAAATAAATTACCAGTTCAATATTGTGATCAATTTTTCACTCTCACTCATTCTCTTTATTTTTTCTCTGGAAGAAATTGGTTGCAGCCAAAAGTTGAGAGAGATGGACTTTATCAGATTTTAAATTTCCAGAGACAGCAACATTACAACTCAATTAGGGGGTTTAGAGTACATGTATGGCTGAAATGCACTCTTACTATTCATACTTCTGTATTTATTTACAACTTGGTGGACAGAGTCTTATTACGCACTTTTATGTGCACTTTAACATGCCTTGTTAATATACTGTTTTACCAAATAGAGATTCTTTAGTTGTGACTATCAACCACTCCAAGTAGTCTAACTGTTTCTTTTATTTAGACTCAAACATTCAGAATTTTGCCTATTATAATCACCATTTTTTATTTTAATAGTGTTGAATTAAACTATTAAACTATTGATGCTGACATAATAAAAAACAAACATGAAAATGCCAAAAAAAAAAAAAATAATAATAATAGATTGGCGTATATCTGGGTGAAAAACAAAAGTCCATTTATTTTGTAGAGACATAATTCGGTTTTATTTTGGCAGAAAAATTCAATGAAAGAATACATTTCAATTTTCAAACTCTTTATCATGTCCTTTATTATCTTTTTAATTTCTTTGTTTATTCTTATAACACAATTTATCATCCCTTTTACCTTTTACTTTTTCTTTTATTTCTAAATAAGCATTAGAAATAAATTAAATGGTACTTGACAGCCAATTTATGAGAATGTGTTGTATGCTAAAGACTGCAATTAAGAATAAAATCTTTTACTTCTGCTTACTATTATTGTTATTATTGACATCATTAGGGTAGTGCATTTAATGTAGATATGTGCAAGCCAGATTAACGCTTTTTTACCATCTTTCTAATGAAATATGCAGCCTATTATTTTCAAATTATTCTGAAAATACTCAAAGATTATGAGTGATTGAGTAATATAACTGACTACCCTGTATCGGGGTTCCACCAAAGGGTCTTTGGAGTAACATTACTTGATAGAGTGTATAGCTTGGAGATCAGTCACATCAGATAGAACTGCTACTTCTCTGAATTAAAAGATCACAGCTCCAATATTATGGAAATGTGTTAAGAATGTCCAAGAAAGAACTTTGGCAAGATGGTTGGACAACATCAATGAGCTCAGCTGTGGTGAATCCACCCAGTTCATTTGGATATGGTTGATTCTGACAGAACCAACTGGAAAGAGTGTTTGTGGACTCTGCCCAATGGCCCTCCCAGGAATAAGTGAGTGAAGAACAACTAACTTTTTCATCATTGAGCTAGTTTTGAAGCAGACCTTAAATGAGGTTTTTACATAAAATTATAAAATTATGATGGAAGTATTTTTAGATTAGTACATGCATTATGAAATATATAACATTATATCATGGAAACAGGTGTGGCTTCAGGTGGTTTGGTATCAAAGTGTTAAGAGATTTATAATATTTAGTTTGTTCTCATTGTTCTGAGATATATCCTCAACTGGGTAAACATTGTTTTATCATTTTCTGTATCCTCATCATTCATCATCATTTTCATTTTACGTCCGCTTTTCCCTGCTTGCAAGGGTGGGACGGGAACTGATTCTGGCTTGATTTCTACAGCTGGATGCCCTTCCTAACACCAACCTCATTTACAGTGAGTGCTGGGTGGTTTTTGCCGTGGCACCTGCACGACCACTTTACAGTGGAATGATAGGGACCCCAGTCCCTATCATCTCATTTCTACAGCTGAGTAAACTGGAGCAATGTGAAATAAAGTGTCTTGCTCAAGGAAACAACACATCACCCGGTCTGAGAATTGAACTCATTTTCGATTGCAAGGCCAATGCTCTAACCACTAAGCCATGTGCCTAATTACAATATATTGTTATTTGTGTTATTATTAATTCATTAGATTCTTCATTATGTTGATTATTTTTATAGAAAAATGAATAGGATTTCTTACTAACTGGTATTACCGTAGTTGGCATAGTAATGATGTTTTCATTGGCTACGATAATAATATTCTTTCAACACCATCAGCTGTTATCATCATCATCATTTTCACTTTCCCTATTGACATTGTTTGGACTAAGACCAAGATTACTTTTGAAATAAATGAGATTAAGCTATGCTAAATGTTATGCGTTATTATTTGACGTTCATTCTGTCATTCTGGATAAACAGGCCGGACAAAGCCCAATTCTTATCTTGGTTTCATGCACCTTAAACAACTTAGAATACAAGGCCCCTTCTCATGTAGACACCAGTCCTTCACAGAGTTAATCAGCAACAGGAAATGAAATGTTTTGGTCAAAGACTTGGTTTAGGAGTGTTGTATCAAGTATAAAATGATGATAATGATGTTTGTTTAACCCCCTCCCCCTACTCTTTCAGCCTTTGTTTCTATATCATGTAAAGCCCTTTTCATTTTTAATAGTTTGGTATTCAAGAAGGAATTAGGTTCATTACAACCTTTAAGCGGAAGGAAGTAAATTTTTTTTTAATAGAACCAAGTTCACTATTGCTGGATAAATATGGGTAGTGATGGCGCCCCAGAGAGCTGGCATTCTAGATAGAATCTTTTGGATAAAGGCAGCAATAATATATTTGGGAAAATACACACTCAAGTTTTTAATTTTCTTTTCTGAAACATAAATGTAAATTTTATTTGAATATGAAAGTAAAAAATAGTTTTACAAATAACTTTCAACATTTATTGTATGTAGAATAAGGAATGTTAAAAAATGTAACTCCACAATTGAAACTGCACATGTGTATACATTTTTGAAAAATACCTCATAATAATAATTTTATGAAAATACTTGTGAATATGATAATATTCATTTCAATTAGATATGTCTATAACTGGTATTGTTTTTAGTTAATGCATACATTAATTCTTTCAGTTAAGCCAGGGAAAACAAATTCCATTTTGATTGTAATAATTCATATATACAGTTGTATGGTTGCTTCTATAATTCATCGATATGCCACAGCTTTTATTTCTCTATAAATTATTATTGGAAAAGTATTACAAATGTTTCAATATAACATTTTTTTTATTTTATTTTATTCTATTCCATTTTTAATCTTAATTTTATTTTTATATTTACTTATCTCTGTATATCTTGTTTTTAATTTCTCAACTGTCAGAAGTACTAGATACTTCCCCTAGTCTGTCATAGCTTATTAGCACTATAAGTGCATTTAAATTGAAAAATAAATAAATAAATAATTTACCTGAAGATATACAAAGTATGAGTTCTTCTGTTTAGTCTTAGATAATATTTTCTAATAAGGAGCTCTAATTACAATTAAAATTTCATTTAACACAACATAACATTTGTTTATTTGAATTTTAGAGAACAGGTTGGATTGCCATAAATATTTACACTGCATTAAATAATGAAGTGAACATATAACATCATCATCATTTTAATATCCATGTGGATGAAGGGAGGCGTGTTAGGATGTGTAGGTCTAAGAAAGAGAGGGAAGGTAGTGCACACAAGGTGTATGCTTCAACCTATGCTCATGGGAATGTGGGTCCTCTGTATTACTGCATAACACTAGAGATCTCGATCCTCTGTCATCGACTTCTGGAGGTGTAATTGTATAAGGTCCTATCATCATTGTCACCATTTTACGTCCATTCTTCCATGCTAGCATGAATTAGGTGGGTTGTCCTGTTGTGAGCAATGCCAGGTCAGATGACCATGTCTTGCTCATACAGAACTGATTTTGGCTTTATTTCTACAGCTGGATGCACTTCCTAACACCAACCCCACCAAATCCATTTGGTGGGGTTGGTGCAGCACCAAATCCAATGTCATAGAATGGGATTTGAGGTGATTTGGCTGATGTCTAATATTTTGAATAACAATAATTGTTTCTACGTTTGGCACAAGGCCAGCAATTACCTAGTGCATTACAGGTACTTTATTTTATCGACCCCGTAAGGATGAAAGGCAAAGTTAACCTCGGCGTGATTGGAACTCAGAATGGCAAGGACCGTAACTCAATGCGTCAAAGCATGGCGTCCGACCCTCTACCAATACTGCCAATCCAAATGATATATAAACATATTTGAATTAAAAAGCAATAAAATTTGTTTGAAACACATAGAACATAATTAAGATATATATTTCCAAATATACAAAATGAATTACCTCTTAATATTGTTAATTGATATAAAAGAGAAATAATTTTGAGATTGATATGTTTCATTACATAGTTATTACATCTATCATTTTCCCTATTAGATGTATGATCTCTATTAACTTAATTAGTTTACTGTAATAAGTATTATTGATATTTCTATTATAAGCATTAATAATTACCAATATTAATAATATTAATAATTATTAATATTATTAATATACTTTATCTTCTTGATAAAGAATACTAAGTAAGTATCGAGGAAAGGTTATACCAATGACTTATACACACACATGGATGGGGAGTTTACTTAACCATGTGGTTTCTGGTTCACTCCAACGTTATGGCAACTTATGAAATTGAAACTTTTTATTGTTACATTGTTGTTTCATTCGGAATTCAATATTATTTTATTATCATGCTTTCTATATCAGTTCATGAATTCAATTGGAATAAATAGCTTTTAACTGGAATGAATAGCTTCCTAACAAAGGTATGATCTATTCTTCATATTTGTGAAAACAACTTTTCCAGTGGAATTAGTTTAATAACCAATCAGGAAGATTCAGTTCTCCACATTTTGCTGCCATCATCTCTAGTTTCGGATTTGGATTAAAATAACTTAATCTAGCTTTCTGCACTCTTAGTTCAAATACCACTGAGATAAACTTTACCTTTCATTTCTCAGAGTTGATGAATAAAAATAGTGAAATTCTTAGAAAATTCTTAGAAAACCCACCAGACAGTCCTGAGCAAGACAACTAATCTTGCCTCAAGTGGGACAATTCCTGTCCAGACCCATGCTAGTGTGAAAGATGGACGTTAAACAATGATGATGATCATCATCATCTGATGTGATGCTTAGTGGTGTCTCATTTGGTCCTTTGCATTCTGAATTGCCTGCGACACAATCTTTATTCTCTCCCTTGGAGAGTGGAGGTGGGAGACTTATATGCATGAGTGACATTTTACCTTTCACAAAACTACTTACCTAGGTTTGCATCTTGAGTGGGGGCATTCCAGCTGAAAACCTATTGTTAGCCATATTTGAGAGGGCATTTTTTTAGTTATACGTATTATGATAATTTCTAATATGCTCGAGTCTCTCTCATTCATAACCTTTTTAATACCAATCCACCATTTATTTTAAAAGGCTTATATTTATCTACAAGCCTTTTACTGTAATATTTATGTAAGAATCTCTGTGTAATAATGACAAAGGTACATTACTAAATCCCTCCAAATTCTTGAATATTTTTCAATATAAAGTTGCAAGTAATGTCTATCATTGCAAATGTTAATTATTGTGAGACATCAATCTTTATCTTTTTAAAATAAATCATAGAAACGAATAAGATATGAATTCATAAAAATGAAACTAAAATCCCAAGAAACAGAATCTGCTCTGTATATGACTTTAACCTTAAAAGCATAGAAAGAATTAAATATATATATTCATAAGCGACAAAGTGTAAAATAAAATTGATTTCATTCTAGTATAACGTTAATTTGATATCCTAAAATTTCCAGCTAAATCATATAATAAATAACTAAGAACTGTTGTTAGTAATTGTGTCATTCATTGAAAATATGACAGCAAATGGGTTAAGATGAATGTTCTTGGTGATTGTTGATAGTAATTCTGATACTGTCTTTTCTGTTTAGACTTTCAATACAGCCAAAATAAAACCTCGACTTAGAAGTTTTCAATCGATCTATATCTTCTGTCCTAGCGTCTTTCATAAAAATGAATTCAAATTTTTGTTTTAAAAAGAGACATTGCTCAGTGAAAATTATGTTTATCAAAGATTTTTTTTAAATATAGAAATAACAATGAACAAACAACAAGTAAAAATAAAATGCAAAATATTTCTTACAATAAGCTTTGCAAATTTCTTTAGCTAAAATCGTTTGTAAAATGTATTTTTAAAAAATGTATATCTTGTTGCCATTTGAAGCTTATATATTTCCATTTCACTTCCGCCACCATCTCTGTTTTGTTCTGAAAAAATAAAAACCAAAAACAAATGTAATAGCATGATATTGCTGCCGATCTGTGAAATAGAGAAAACAGCTTGGTGGCAAACAGCTGTCAGCATTGATTGAGCTTCTTTTATGATTCTTTTCACCTTTTATATTGAGGAAAAAAATGTTTTTTATTCCAAGCCACAAGAAAAAGTGAAAGTGACACAGACACCCACCCATACACAAGTGTGGGTGGGTGTGTGTGTGTGTGTGTGCATATGTATTGTATACATATATATATATATATCCCTATATATATATATATATATATATATATATATATATATATAGAGAGAGAGAGAGAGAGAGAGAGAGAGAGAGAGAGAGAGAGAGAGAGAGAGAGAGAGAGAGAGAGAGAGAGAATGCATGAGATACACTCTTTCTCTTGCAATTTAAGTATGACTGACATCTAAAGAAGAATTCCAATAAATTCAAGTCAGAGGAGATATGCCCTTCTCCTCAACATATACTTTTATTATACTGCAGATGCATATTTAGCAACATATGCATACATTGTTCATACAAAATGCATTCATACATTAAGATTTTCTTCTAACGTTTTGCAATCCAAATTTACAGTAAGCTACATCAGTAAACTCACTTATACTCTGTCAGTCACTTGTCTAACCACTTACTCTTTCTTTCTTTTAACTGAATTATTTATATCACTCTTTTATTAAGTTCTGTTTTTGTTTTCTTTTCTATCTATCATTGATTTTAGGTTTTTTATTTGTTTGTTTTTGTTTTGACATTCTTTCTATATTTCTGTATTTCTTGAAAATATTTCATTTTCATTTTTCATTCTTCAGTTTTCTGTTTTGTCTTTCTCCAATCATTGAATTTTAGATTTCAGGGCTTACGAAGTCAATGTTTTCAAAACATGTAAAAAATAAAGGACTCAATAATTCTATATGCGCTTTTAGCATGGTTTTTACAGTATGATAGCCTTTCTAATGCAAACAAATTCACAGCACATACTAAATGCATTTATAAAAAAGAGAAATGATAAAACAGAAAAGTGAGGTCCCAGTATTTGAAAATTATGCTTTTTTTTTTTATTATATCCATTATCATTATTAAAAAAAGGTTTTAATGAAACTCCAAGAAACCTACAATTTTCAAATAATTTTGAAAATAATGAAGTATATGGAAGGATTTAATAATATAGCTAACATTATCATTGGGTGTTTGAAACATAGCATAACCAATGTTCTTACATAGATTTATGAGCAAAGCATCTGAAATAAATATAAACACTATAAAAGTTTTTTTATTATATAATCAAAAGTAGGTTTCAGACAGTTTGGTATCAAAAGTGTTAAAGTAATTCTAGGAGGAAATATTTCTATGGTGTAGAGCTTAGATAAATAAGCTTTAACTTACCCTTCAAGATATCTGTTTGGAAACTCTATAAAGGACAGTTAGCCAAACATATGCCTTAATAGATTTGTGAGTGCTGTTACTTACCAATAATGGCATATGAACTGAAAGAAAGACCAAGAAACCATCATGTCTTTTATATTAGAAATAATGTGATGCCCTTGGATTTCTGTGTGTGTATCATAAAATATCCAAAATATTTTTCCTGATTGACATATTGTCTTAGTCACTTTATCTGAAATGTAAATGTATAATACATTTAATTTTCCTCTTAAAGGATAGAATTTGCCAGAAGTAATATAATGGTTTAGAAAATGATTCTTATTTCTGCAAATGGACAGTGTGGTTAAGAAAAAGGAAAATAAAAATTGCTCGCTATTCTCTTTCTTTCTTCTTTTGTTAATTCCTTTCTTTCTCATTCTCTCTCTTTCTTTCTCTCTTGTAGACACACATACATACTTGTATGTATGTCTGTGTGTGTGTGTGTACATCAGTACTTGTATGTAAATATTGATTCCTTTTAAATGTACACATATATGACACGAATGTGTCAACATTATATATGCTCAAATATGTACATATATTGGTTTCCTAGAATAGTTAGACGTACACACACAAATATTAATAAATTGTATATTAATAGAAATTCTGGTGGGGTACTTACGAATGTATGTATTTATATCAAAACAGCTATCTATGCATTTGTTCTTATGTATATAGAAACATATTCTTATAACATAGAGGGTGTAATAATTTCTACACTGATTAGAAGTATGTGGACACACTTTCTTTCATTCTTAATTCTCAAGTAAAAGAAAGGAAAGGAACTAATCATCAGATCGGTCCAAGGAAATGATGTTTCTATTGGTTATTTCATTGCTGATGCTATTTGCTAGTTGCAAATCTTGCCTGCATGAAAATATGCACTTATTCATTTAAAGATTCTTATATATCATCATCATTATCATTTTCTGTCTGCTTTTCCATGCTTGCATGTGTTGGACAAGTATTTTTCAGCACAGCATCTCTCCATTTGGGATCAACTCTCACCACCTCTATTCACGTCTTCCTTGGCCTACATGAACTGTGACTTCTTCCACTGGGATTTCATGGCACTTTTTCACCCAGTAGCTGTTATTGACGTGCATCACATGTCCATACCAGCACATTATTTTCTATTCAACAGGGAGAAATCTTTCATTGTCAATAGAAGTAGTTATTCCCTAAAGTTTTCCAACCTATCCTTATTCTATCTACTATGCTCTTGGAGCACCCCACTCATCTGCTAACTAGATCATCTAGGTAGCAGAAGCTATCAACTAATACTGCAGTCAGTACACACTGTATATGGTAGTGGTGGTACCATTCTGTAAAGTGGCTGGCATTACGAAGTGCATCCAGCCTTAGAAACTATACTAAAAGCAGGAATGAATAAGCAAGACATAATTCTCTATCCGGCCTAGTCTTGGAGTGTGATGACCCATGCCAGCATAGAAAAACGAATGTAAAATGATGATGATGACATGTATGTCATAATATTTTAACCACCACAATTCTCTTTTCGGTTATACAATTTCTATTGAGTTAATTCAATTGAATTTGAGTACTACTCTAATAATCTAGTTTGAAGAACTCTGGAAATCATAGCAGCTGAACAGAATAATCAAGGAGATTAACCTAATTGGTCATTATAGTAAGCACTAATTAAACTTGACACTTCTTGAAGTTAGGTAACTTGATAGCACCTGCTTTTATACAGATACAAATACAATCAGCTTGTAAATTATATTGTACACCTCTATTTTTTATGTTAAACTTTAAAATTTATTCTCATGCATTCCCTCAACTCTTTCAATACTGAATTTCTGTTGAAATATACTATCTATATATTTTTGTTTATTATTTTTAAATTAATCAATAACTTGGAGAGATTTAGAAAATTAACTTTGTCATTAATAAAGCTGATGTCCAAAAGAAAACAAAATATTCTTATATACAATTTTGATGGTTAGTGATAATTCAAATGTGAACATTTTAAAATAAAATGTTTTATATCAGAACTAGGTATAGTCTTGCATTGGTTGGTTAAAAATAGGTAAATGTTCTTTTATCTTTATATATATGGATATATATATATATATATAGTAAGACTCTTTTCAGTCTTCACTGATAATGGGTTTGCATATAGAAAGTTCATCTCAAAGACACAAGTGTTTTTGGGGATGGCCAGAAGTTGTTTATTCATGCAAGTTTCCCCTCTCCACAGCATCAATGTTGTCCAAAAGAAATGCAAAGGCTAATACAGCTTCATACCAATGCCATAGCTACTTATTTTTTCCAGTTGAATGGACTGGAACAATATGAAATAAAGTTTCTTGCTCAAAGATACTCAATCAAGGAATCAAACTTGTACCCTATGATCATGAACCCAACACTGTTAAACATATCTTCATGGCATGTATCTCTCTATCTAAGGCGGGTAAAATTCCCGAGATCCATGGACGAGTTCTCTCCAGCGGTCTCTGTCCCTCATTATCGCTGCCATGTCCTGCGTCTCCAACAGACCAGTGTCTGTCCTTAGGGCATCAACATACGTTAACCTTGGTCTTCCTCTTCTAGTGTGTCTATGTAGGGGCTCCCAAAGGAGCACTGAGTGCAATGTCAACTCTGGATGTCGGTGAGCATGTCCAGCTAACCTCAGTCTCCTGTGTCACTTTTGAGCTGACTTTTGGGATGCTCCCATACAGCTCTTTATCATCGTAGTGGACTATTGTATGCGCCTTGTACTGGAGAAACACCAGGACTCTGGCTTTACTGTAGCACCGGCTCAGAGCAGGAGAGTTAGGGTGAAAAAGGTATCGGATGCTGAATTTGCCGACGACATAGTTTTGGTGACAAATACAGTGAAGGGGGCAGAGGATTTGATGCGGGAGGTTGAGACTGTGTCGATGAGTGTGGGGCTGAGAATGAATTAGACTAAAACAAAATATCTGGTAGAGAATGTTGAGAAGCCAGAGGGGATCACTAATGTAGGCGGGAAGCCGCTAGAATTGGTTGAGGGCTTCCTGTATTTGGGAGCATAGATTGGGAATACGGAAGATGATGTGGTTGAGAGGAAGAGCAAGGCCTGGGCGGCGTGCCACAGCTTGAGATCGGTGTGGAAGTCGGACCTTCGTAGAGACCTGAAAGTCCGCCTCTTCATTGCTGTAGTGGAGTCTGTGCTGCTGTATGGGTCTGAGACTTGGACACTGACCAAGAAACTCACTCTGATGGTGGCTGGGTGCTACAGGAGAATGTTGAGGATGGCTCTGAACAATAATCAGTATACACTGAGGATGAAAAATTTACACAATGTCCTACACATATACTCACAAAATTACCAATACAATTTTGTTCATTTTTGAACAAATTGGAATTATTTACTTTATTTTCTAGATTGTTTATCAGATGAGATCAGTTCTCCTGAGTAGAAAAATAACAAAATATTTCTAATAATATAGCTACAGATATGACTATGTGGTTAGAGTTAGTTTGCAGCTATATGAACTTTGAATTCACATTTTTGCAAGTATCTTCTAGCCATGGACTGACCAATGTATTTTGAAGGAATTTACTTGATTAAAATTGTAAGAAATCCCATTGTGTATGTGTATCTGTGTGTACGTGTGTATTTGACACTGCATATACTTTCATATCTGCATTATTTAAAAGAAATGTTGATATTTGATGCCCTACACTGAATAGGACTCACCCAACCCATACAAGCATGAGAAGAAACATGTGTCATGGCATTGATCTTGATGATAATGCTGATGAAATCAATCCCTTTCCAAGATCTTATATCTTTTCATTAAAATGAAGTAAGCCTAAACATGTGTAGAAAGAAAGGCCATGCACAATAGGTCCTGTTTGGTACATATGAACACTCAGCTTGTGTAATGTTAATACCATAGAAGGTATAATTCATGAAATTCATGAATGAATCAGCATAGAAGAGTACTACCTTAAGAGGATCAACAAATATATTCACAATTTCTATGAAGCAAATATTTTTGAATATGATTTAATAAAAATTTATATATATATGCACACACAAATGTAACAGATTAAATGTTTGAATTATGTGCTTCTCAATAAATTAGCTCATTAGACAAAATCCAGAGCAATATTAAGTCAAAATTAGAAGATATATGTGTGTATATGTGTATATATATATATACAGTATATATATCCTTTTTCCATTACAATTGTAAGGGGTCTGACGAGCCATAGATTACAACAGAGTCAGGCTAGATCGATACAGATCGAACCTTGAGCTGATCAGTGGCAAAATGCACGTCACTAACCAATAACTGTAATGAAGGAGTAACCAATCATCCTTGTTTTATTTTATTTTACTAAAATACACTCTGTATAGCTCTACACCTCGACACTGAAGTGAACCTAAACATCGGGTGCTCACCCAGGTGAACCTACAGTAACTACAAGTTACACTCCTTGGATATATACACACATATATATATATATAAGAGAGAGAAAGAGAAAGAACCATATATCCAGTGAAGACATTATATTGTATATATTGTTCTTTTCTGTAATATGTATTTAGTATATCTACAATATACTGTCGTCTCTGGATCATCATCATCATCATCATCATCACCGTTTTACGTCCGTTCTTCCACGCTACCATGGGTTAGACGGGTTATCCTGTTGTGGGCAGTGTCTGGTTGGCTGATACTGCTCATACAGCTGGTCCTTGCTCATACAGGAACTGATTTGGCTTGATTTCTACAGCTGGATGCCCTTCCTAACACCAACCTCATTTACAGTGAGTGCTGGGTGCTTTTTCGTGGCGCCTACACATCCACTTTACAGTGTGGGCTGGGTGCTTTTTTGCCGTGGCACCTCCACGACCACCTTGCGGTGAGGGGTGTGGGGGCATATTGTCTATATGCTTCAGCTTGTACCCATGGGAGGTCGGCTAGTCTGTATTACTGCGTGACGCCAGAAGTCACAGTCGTGTGTCATTGTCTTTGAGAGGTGTAATTGGGTAAGGTCAGCTTTTATCACCTCATCCCAGGTCATCTTGGGTCTCCCGACTCCGCGTTTTCCATCAACTTCTAGTGCTCTGCACCTTTTTATGCAGCTGTCATCCTTCATACGCATCACATGTCCATACCAGCACAACCGCCTCTCCTGCACACAGCATTTGATTCCTCTTATGCTCAGTCTCTCTCTCAATTCATTTATGCTTTGTCGTTCACGTATATTACTGTTACACATCCATCGGAGCATGCAGGCTTCGTTTCTCTCTAATCTACGTAAGTCTTCCACCTTCAGCGCCCAGGTCTCACTACCATGCAACATCGCTGTTCGGATACACGCATCATGTTTCCTGTCGCTGTATGCTGCTTGCTGTCTCAGCACAGCTGCTGCATGTGAATCCTACATTCTTAATTAAGCTTCCTGAGATCCCGCTACATCTCTTGTGTACCCATTGTTTGCATTTGGGGCAGAGAATGGAGTTCCTACCTACACCTTTCCTACATACTGAGCAAGGCCATTTCCCTGAGGGGATCTGGGTTCTGTTTTCTCGTCTACTTACAAGGACCTTAGTCTTTGTCATGTTGACTTTGAGACCCTTTCTTTCTAGTCCCTGCTTCCAAGTTTGGAATGTATTCTCTAGTTCTACCATAGATTCAGTTATGAGTGCGAGGTCATCAGCATACAGGAGTTCCCATGGGCATCCGGTTTTAAACTCCTCCGTTATTGCCTGCAGGACTATGATGAACAGAAGAGGGCTAAGAACAGAGCCCTGGTGGACCCCAACCTGTACGCTAAATTCCCCGCTATACTCATTGCTAATCCTAACTTTGCTGACTGCTCCCCTATACATAGCTTGTACCGCTTTCACAAGCCATTCATCTACTCCTAGTTTTCTAAGAGCTCACCAGATTACAGCACGTGGAACTCTGTCAAAGGCTTTCTCAAGGTCGACAAATGCCAAGTAGAGTGGCTTACTTTTAGCTAGATATACAGATCGTTCTCTCTCTCTCTCTATATATATATATATCTTCTACTTTTGACCATATGTATATATATATTTATTAAAATAACAGATTATCGAGCCCTCTTTGGATTTTAGTCTTCAAATTTATTATTATTACTATATATATATATATATATATATATATATATAAATTAATTCTCTTGACTAAAAATGATTGTTTCAATTAATGTCTCATTAAAGTTTAGGTTGAGGAATGTGTCCTTGAAATATAGGTATCGGCACATCAATTTTGGGAAAATTGCATAAGGCTTCTGTAACAAAATAAATTTGGGACAATTAGCATGGAAGCATAAATGAGTTTCGAGGACATTGTATATAATGTATCTATAGAAAAACTTTCAACTCAAAGCTCAAAGTAGACACTTTCAACATCACAAATATGATAGAATCCATTATTAAGAATCAACTTCATTGAAACCACGATCCCTTTTCTTGTATCATATGCCAAGAATTTCTGGTCTTTGAGATATTTGGCAAGCAAAAGTTTGTAATTGACATCACTAAAGCTTTCATCTGTCTTTCATACGAGAACCTTCCAGCAAAGATACACAATTGTGGTTATATATCGCTCTTTTTTATTCACAAATTTTCTGTCAGACAACAGTATTGTAACACAATTGTACTTTGATGCATGGTCTTCTTCTTAGCACTGTTACAAAATGTAGTGATAGCATCAGGACTATGCATGTCATGATACCCCTTCAGTGTCGGTAGCCAGCCCCATCTTATTTCATGGGCTCACTGGGCTGTTGTTTGTGACCTGTAGTTTTAGGGAACCAACATTAAATATGAAACAGAAATATTAAATTTCATACTATCACAGTTGTATTGGTGACTGAAGCAGGTTAGGGCTCCAAGTATATTACTGTGCCTGGAGGCATCAAATATACTTAAGATAGATCTGTAGGTATGCAGATATCATTATGTTGTAGGTTGTGTATCTTCCTCTGTACCATTGTCCTGGCTGATCAAAGCAGCTGACAAATAAAATAACCATAGCACACTGGAGTATAAAAGTAATCTCATATATGGGTATAGTACTCTAATGTAGAGCAGCCTACTCTTTCTAGAGGGTGAAAAATTTGGGAAGTAATGTAAAATCATCATATATTGCAGATGCTTAGCATAGTTTGAGAGATGTAGCCATGTTCTTTTGAAGTAGGGTGGGTGAAGATTATTTCCTTGATAATATGTAAACACAACACGTGTTCATTTTTATATGTGTATACATCTAAATACACATGTATATATTAGATGCATATACTTATACAAAAACTGATTCCAACTACTTGCAGTCATATGTATTCTGTTATCAACAACACATATTTGCATTTAATTGAGCAGATATAGATTTTGTGTGGTTAGTGTACATTTGCTAATAGCAGATATAGTAGCTAGATTTATAACAATCACGACAGTAGTGTCTATAGAAAAATCAAGGGAATCAATACTGAAACCGATACTCTTTCGGAATTAACTGCTGTACACTCTCATATTGATAGGTGAGATTGGTGTAAATTTCACCCTTTTACTTTTCTCCCCCCTCACAAGAGTTGTTTCCTGCAGTATTTTGTGATAAGAAGGTTCCTGAAGGTTCTCCGATTACTTTCAAAATGATGCACAATTTGAAAGGTAGACATACATGCTGAGAGAAGTGAAACTGTCTTCAATGATCTCTATTTCTACCTTCTTTTTTGTCCTATTTGTATCACTCTCTCTATGTTTCTGTATCTACCAGTCATGTTTTCCCTTTCTCACCCATCCTCCATATATTAGCTACTAGTTTTACTTTACCTTACTTCAACCTCAACTGCTTCTACCACTCTTATCATTGTAATTCCCTTCTCTGTTTTGTTTTCACCGTGCATGAGTGCTGCTGATATATACATATAGTTTCTCTCCATTTCTCTTTCTCCACCTGTTTCATTATCACAGAATTTCTGTCTGTCTATCTGACTTTGTCTCTCACTCTCTATCTCAGTTTGTCACTTTCTCTACCTCAGGTTTTGTCTTTCTCACTCTCAATCTCTCTTTATCTCTTATTTTCTTCCTTTCTCAATAGCTTAGTCTTTATATCTGCATCTCTGATTCAATCCATCTGTATTTATTTATCTCTGTCTCAGTGCAACTCTCTCTCACTGTTTTTTGTTTCTCTCTCCCTACTCATACTCATAAACATTTTTTATCCATGTCTCTTGATTTTGATCTCACATTTCCCTTCATATTTTCCATCACCATTTCTTTCCTATACATTACCTTGGTTTTGAGTATGCATGTATGTTTATATATATATATATATAGTAATAATAAATTTGAAGACTAAAATCCAAATATATATATAAAGATTCTCTTTGATCAGATAATATTGGTTGTTCAATCTTCAAATAACCCAGAATTTAGATAATTATCCTTGCAATTTATGTCAGATATATAATTCTTGATTTTACTTCATTGCATTGCACAAATAGACATGTATGCATACTTATATTCATGTGTGACTGTGTGTGCGTGCGCGTGTGTGATTATGTGTGTGATTGTCTGTTTCTGTATAGGTGTTTATCTATGTGTTTGTCTGCCTATCCCTGTCTGTGCATGCCTCTCATTGTGTATGTCTGTGTGTGTGCCTGTGTGTGTTTCTCTGTATTGTCTTGTTATTATATGAATAATGATTTAATACAAGGTGGCAGATATTGTGTTTAACAATAAAAATTTCTGTTGTTTCCAATCAGACTAATTCTTAATAATTCCAAGCTGTGTTGAAATTTTGAAAACCTTGTATTTTCCCATGTTGGTATACTTCTAATTACATTTGGGGCACACGCACATGTACATGTACACATACACAAAATTATGCTACCATCTATAAATAAATAAAAATGTTATATATATATATATATATATATATATATATATATATACACACACACACATACACACACACATATATGTATATACATATCTAGAGAAATAGATAGATACATATAGATACACATACACCTACACAGTGGCATTTATTTGCAAGGTAATAGCAGTATTACAAGCATTTCTTACCACCATGTTATTAGAACTATTTCCCTATTTTCCTTTAAACACTAAACTAGTACGTAATTGTCTTAATTGTCCACTTGTTACAGAGGGACAATTTGATGCAAATGTGTTTGAATCTGTTTTCAAACAATATCAAGTCTCTTTGTTTGGAAGGTATTATTTTTACAGCTATAATATGGACAAGTGTTGTATTTCATAATTCTAGAACATCATGTCTTCTATACAATGATGGGCCTCTATCACATATATGTTGTTTATGTAATGATGATGTTATTGTCAGTGAGATTTTGCTTGTTTAGCAAAATCACAGTTATACATATTTGCTTCAAAGATGATTTTTCATAACATATTTTTGTAGAAATGGTGTTACAGTAAATGTGTATTTTATTAAAGATAGTCATTCAGAAAACATGTATGTGTTCAAGCTAATGATGGAAACACAATGAGGTTTCTACTTGTTTTACCCTTTTCATATCAACCCAACTGAAAATGGCAATGGTTCTATAATACAAAACCATTTATACACTTCCATGATGGAATTACTAATGAAATGCCATCTATTGAGGGATTTACTAAACTTATTAATTATTCTATTACAAAGAGAGTAATTCAACATATGGTTCTTAAATCTAATTATGTTTGGACATTTTAATTTAAATTGGAACACTTTAAAACATGTGGTTTTGTTTCATAGAATAAGAGCTGGTTTTGGTCTGGTTAGAATCAAAAGGATTAATGTGTTTATATTTATTTGAAAATATTCCATCATAATTTTATGCAGGAAGCTTTATTATACAAAACAACAATATACCTCTGGTTTTTATAATGGGTATATTCTTGTTTAATCAGGTATTCGTGCCAGCCCTTACCTATTTTCATGAATCTTGGGTGATGACTGAAAGAATATGTTCAAGAATACAAGCAGCCAGAATGGCGTTCCTCCAAAAAGTCTGTGGAGTAATGTTAATAAGAGAATGAGTAGCTCAGGGACCAGAGAGTCACTCTAGATAGTGCTGCTGCTTCTCCAAATTGAGAGATTACAGCTACACTATTATGGGCATGTGCTTAGAATGTCTCAGGAAAGAATCACAGGACAGATTTTACTGATGAAACCAACCGGCAGGTGCCCTAGAGGGTAGACTATGATCAAGATTGTTGGATAACATCTATGAGCTTGGTTGGTCCCACTTGGAGATCCAGCCAGATCAATTGGAAACAGTTGCTTCTGACAGGACCCTCTGGAAGGGCTGTTTGAGGACTCTGCCCCCACAAACTCTTCAGGAATAAGTGGATGAAGAAGCTTTATTATATTCCAAACACAAGCTTAATAATCAGAGAATTAATTTACTAAATTCCTCTAACTTTCTAATGGTTTTCAACATTTTCTGAAAACCATCGGCAATGTATTTAATCAGAAATATGGCTTAATCACAATTATACATATTTGCTTACAGAAGAAAATTAGTTCGACAAAAAAGATTTGTTCTCTATATTATTTAGATTTTTTGTGCTTACAATTGTGGCTTGTTTTTGTTTGTGTTTGAGTAATTCGTATTACAACTGAATTATTTCCCCTTCCTGTCACTAACCCATTGACTATAACATAGTGACACATTTGGTTTTATTTTTTATTAGTCAGGCAAACTGAAGCAATCCTACTTATCAGCCTTTCTCAATGACATACATAACATGGCCATCATTATTTCCTTGATTTTTTAACGATACATAAATATTCTGTGTAACAGTATAATTATTGTTGTGGTATTATTGAGTTTATGGTTTGTTACATTAACCATCGCAACATTTTAAGACAGTTGGCAGCTGTTGATACAAATATGTATCATTATGGACTTGGTAATTATCATAGATAAAAATTTCTAATACATGACATTATTTTTTTATATTTTCTGTTGATACTTAACAATTTGAACATTGTCAGGACAGTATTCTTGTTTCAATGATGTTTGATTATATCTTGTCAGCCCATTATTCTATTTTGCTTTACACTTTGGTGGTTAGAATGTTAGACTCTGATCATAAGTACATGTGTTTGAATCCTGAACTGGTAGGCACATTGTGTTCTTGGGCAAGATAATTCCTTTCATGATTTTCATGTTGAGAAACCATCTATGAGTTGCAATGTCATAAAAGTCTAGGTGAACTGATATAGTTGTGTGCTGTAAATTTCACATGGATCAATGATCATTTTATATCCTTACTTCAGGAGGATATTGCTATCATTTTTGCCAATTTCATACATGTATCTTTTTTTATAGGTTTAATTGATGAATATTATTTATTAGTGCTTTTCATGTGAATGCCTAGTGTTGCAACTCCACCTACATCAGACCTCAGAATTTAAACGTTTAATACTAAAGTTTCACAGGTCTATGAAAGATATTTGATGCTATTGTAGAATATTTATTTTGATGTATTATCAAATTCTTCTGCATATATTGATTCTAATAAATTAGTTTCATTCTTGGACAGGTACATTTTGCTTATCTCCATCAGCATTCTGTGCCCATCCTCATCATTTCATCTACCATTTTTTCTAGGACAACATTATTCAATGTCTCCTTTCTTTTCATAAGGGAATAGGGTGAAGGTTAAAGGACATTTTCCTACTATTTCTAAAAGGTTGAGTGAGATCATAGTCTCTCCCTCTGCTTGTCTTAATGTGTTTACTTAAATACCCCTCTTTAATAAAAACTCATTCATTGTATATACCTGTATATATGTGGCATGATTTTCCTAAAGAATACATGATAAACCAGCATCTGACTTATCTACTGATCCTACAAAACCTTGATGCAAAATGTAAGGTACACTATCTTCTTGTGTATATATTCTAGATGAATATATATTATTTTATGTTTTTGAGAGATGGGTATTTTTCTGAAATTAACTTTGACATGACTATGGTCTATTCTGTTACCAGGTATAATTCTGCAGTCATAGACACATTTTCTGTGTTCCACCTATCTCACTAAACTTCCATGGGGTAAATATCATAAGTGTATAAGGTCCATCATTACTGAATGCTTGGGCTTCTTATTGTAACTCTCATAATTTAACTTTATATATTGCAGATGGTTTTCCTGTAGTTGTCATTGAACTATTTCCAATGAAATCGTATGCTTGATTAATCAGCATTAAATTTCAATTTGTTCTTGGCATATATATTTTGATTGGACTTAATACTGAGATTGTTAGCTAACATAGTCTAGATTTGTGCAGATCTAGCTATGAGTGCTTGGCATTGCACCAAATTATTGACTGGCTGTATTTCAAAAATGTGATCACATCTCACTTATGTATTAGAATTTATTCAAAGTAGCATCTTCTAAGTACTCTAAAAATAATAATAAATGTAGCCATTTAGAGGGAATCTAGAAAAGGAAAAAAATTAGAATAATTTTAAAATAATACTTTTAAAAATTATATCAATTTATAGTATCATAATATACTGCAAAATTAAAATAAATATAGTTAAATGAAGGGTGTTAAGTTTTGATTATTTTCAGAAGAATATTCTCCGTATGATTCCTGATTAGTTATTTCGTACATACAGATAAATTAAGTGTACAAAACAGTAGGATCTTATTAATTTACTGCAGTAAGTATTTGAGGAATTTTATCACCATTTCCAAGATTGTATCACTTGATATGAATGGTATTATTTATACGAAATTCAGGGCAGTGGATTGGCAGAATCGATAGAGCGTCAGACAACATACTTAGCGGCATAAAGTTCAAATTTTGCAGAGGTTAGCTTTGCCTTTCATCCTTGTGCGGTCGATAAAATAAAGCACCAGTAATGAACTGGGGTCGATATAATCGATTTTCACCTCCCCAAAATTGCTGGTCGTGTGCCTATAATAGAAATCATCAATTATAATAAATTAACATGGTTATGAAGAAACACTTCTAATAATTGTACCAAAACTGTTTGTGAGTTATAACTTGTAAAATCAAAAGGTCACAATTGTTATCTAACTGATTCTCATTTAGATTCATGGTATGGTTAGAAATGTGCCTTCAAGCATATTCCTCATAATCATCACCTTTTAATGTCAGTACTTAGAGGCTACTGTCCTCTTAGATAGGCCTAGGACCATATCTGACTTGCATACATTAAGATTCTCTATATTAAACTTAAGGTTCATTTCAAACATAGAACCTCATCAACCTGGAATATAGCCTGGTTTTATGTGACATTAAGCAACAGAATACAAATTAGGATGACAGCACACCAGAATTTGAAATCCCAGTCATTGTTGCTATCATTTTTCAGCTGATTGAATTTGGTATATGAAGAAGAGAAACATTATGCTTCAAAGCAGCATGCATTTCCTAGTCTGGGGATCAAATCCATGACCTTAAAATTGTGAGATCAACCCACTAATAATTGGGTGTGCATCTTCACTTTCAGAATATTTATATGTCTATTACTATCTAAAATATACATAATATATTCTCTGCTAGTGTAAATTTGACACACATGATTTTGTGTGTTGGACCTTCAATGACATGTGCTCCAGATTTTTTATCAACATTTTATCTGGTCACCCAATTAATATGCAAGTGGATGTGCATTCCACAATCAGGGGTACCCATAACATACTTCTTAGAGAGATTCATGACATGGTGTGTGTGGTAAAGCAGGCTATTTTAATTGCAGCTACATTTCTTTTTTCCAACTGAGTGTACTGGAGCAATAGGAAATAAAGTGTCTTCCTCGGAGACTCAATGCACCACCTGTAAACTAAAATACAGCCTTGTAATAGTGAGTAAACACTCCAATCACTAAGCTATGTACATTGATATTTAAGATTACAACACCTAAAGAGAACATATCAATCTAACAACTGGGGGTCCTGTGATTGTGAACTAGCCTATATCCAGTTCATCTAAAATGTATTCTTGGGCAAGTCTAGAATGTTCCTTTACATGGAATATACATCTGTCAGTTTCAATGATGAATGTTCCAGTAGGTCAGTCATTAGAATAGTCTGTTTGTGAACGTAACGTGCAAGGGGCTGAACAGTCCATGGACATGTATACCCTTAATTCTGCATGACACAGTGTGTGACATGTGTGACCCTTTGTTTTAAAGTGCAGTCTGTCTACCCAATTTCATTCAGAGGTACAGTTCATCAAGGACCAGATTTAGACCATGGAGGGCTCAGGGCATTTCGGCTTTGGCAGGAAACTCATATCCCAACACCCACACCTACACACCCACATATATTATGTGTGTGTATATATATATATATATATATATATACACACACACACAAGCAGAAAGAGAGAGAAAAGGGGACCCTTTTTGAAGAAGTGGGCTCAGGACAATTGCTCTTACTGCCCTGAGTCTATCTACTCAATTTTACTCACAAGGATTAGGTCAACTCTAGTCTATGCTAAATAATGTTTCCCCAAGAAGTCATGCTATTGGTTTGAATTGGGGACCTTATGATTATGAAGCATGCTTAACCTATTGACCACTCTGTATCCACATTTTCTATATATATAAGTAAATATGTGTCATGAAGTTCTGATTATTACTGAGGAATATTTTTATTCAATAGTTCTATTATTATTATTTTTAAGGGTGATGGATTGGCAGTATCAGTAGAAGGTCGTACGCCATGCTGTACAGCACAGAGTTACGGCCCTTTATAATCTGAATTCAAATCCCGCCGAGGTTAACTTTGCCTTTCATCCTTACGGGGTCGATGAAATGAAGCACCAGTAACGTACTGGGTTGATTTAATCAACTTTCCTCTCCCAAAAATTACTGGCCATGTGCCTATACTAGAAAACATTATTTTTAAGAACGATAATAGTGTTGTGGATTCTCAATAATGGTGAAGTGCCAGACATAATTTGCAACATAGTTATGTCCCTTTATCTTCTGAGTTCAAATCATGTTGAGCTTAGCTTCTTCTTTCAGCAATACGGAGTCGATAAAATAAAGCACCAGTAACATACTGGGATCAATTTTATCGACTTTCCCCTCCCCCAAATTCCTGACCTTGTGCGTAAATCAGAAAGCATTATTTCTAGTAGGATTGTGTTGTGAAATATTGTGTTTGGAAAAATTATATTTACTCATAACTAAGGTCAAACTAAGATCACAGTGAATACATTAATGTCATTTGAATAATATTTGGAGACAATTTGACTGCTGTTTGTTTACATAGCAGTTATCCTTTTTTTTTTCAATATTTTGTGGTCCTCTTCAGTAACTTACTGGTGGAGAAATATTGAATTATTTTCTCCCACCTTTGGCTTCAGCGTCAAAATCTTATCTATACAAGGTGTATGATTTATTTCCAACATATCATGTATCACACATAACACACGTGTACGCATTCGTGAACAAACACACATACATGTACACATATGCTGTTATTATTATTATTTTAGAAGAATTGTTATAGCTTCAGACAAATATCTGCAGATATTCGTTCCACCTCTTTTTAATCTGAGTTCAAATTCCAGTAAAGTAGTGGGGTTGATATAATTAGCTTTCTCCTCTTTCTAAATTGCTGACCTTGTGCCTAAATTAGAAACCATTATAATTATAATAAGGGTGGTGGATTGGCAGTATCGGCAGAGGGTTGGACACCACGCTTTAGTCTGAGTTCAAATATCACCAAGGTTAGCTTTGCCTGTCATCCATATGGGGTTGATAAAATAAAGCACCGGTAATGCGCTGGAGTAATTGCTGGCCTTGTGCCAAAAGTAGAAATAATTATAATTATAATTATTATTGTTATTTACTTTGAAACTTCAATGTCTGCAATCAGATCTCCTCATGTCTTGTATAATTTGATACTAATTACATATAAAGTGAATTTTTTTAGAAATGTGTATATTAAATGCTAAATACCGATTCTTTTCTCTTTTTTTTTTTTTGGTTCATTGTATTAAGAATATATGTGTATATGTGTATGGAAACAAATACAATATTTTTGTGTTTAAAAATCATATATAGCGTTACTATGATTAAGTTGTGAACATATCCCAACTAATTCTGTAACTATAAGAATGCCACATAGATTTCAGGATTCTTACAAGAATAATGAGAGACATTCATATATTTTTTAATATATAAGAACCTATCAGCTTCAGAGTCTCAATACTTTAGTAATTAAGCATCACTGAAGATGGATTACTTATCTTGAAATACATGTATACTGCATTCTTACACCATTACTGTGATAGCTGTGTTATGATTATGGCATAACCCTTTACCATTTACATTACTCTATATATACTATAGTATTTTCATAAAAATGGCTTTACCTCACAAAATGATCCCACATAATTTCGAATCTATGAGATTTTGAGAAAAAGGTGAGAGAATTCTGGCCAAATACGGCCAGTTTAAATGCTAAAGGGTTAAAATGTTTAAAGCATGGCTAAATTGTATTTGTTTCCCAATGTTTTTATTTGGAAACACTGCATTGGTTCTATTGCTATTAGCAGTAAGAGTTTTGCACTTATTTTTTTTTTATTTAGTACACTGAAGGTATGAAAAGATAGACCTAAAAATGATCATGATTGAGGATGAGTTATTCAATCATAATTAACTAAAGGATATATATTATGGAAATTCACAAACAGAAAAAGTTTGCCTTATATGTCCACCAAAAAGGAATTGGTTAGTATAAGTTAAGTATAAAGAGAATTTAAATAGATATAAATTTAGAACTGTCGATATTTGAGGAAAAGTGTAAATGAGAATAGTAATCACTGAGGATAGCAATTATAAAGAATTTGAAATTTAATTATTGCTTTTAGTTTCAAACTAGACAACTATTAATGCTTCAAGTGAGTTAAACTTGTGTAAAGTTCTCTTTTCTCTCCATTATTGCATTGCAGATAGATTTTGAAATATATGGGAAAAAAAAACAGGTAAAATGAATCAAATGAATTATGATCTTTCATGTTTGTCAAAGATACCAAATTCTTCATTTTAGAGAATTTCCTGATTGTATTATATTTGCTATTTGGTTTCGCCTATCTTAAGTAAAAAGTGAGCTTCTATTGAATCGATAGATCTATATTGCCATAGCCCATTTTAGAAGTCTACGGATTTCTGGAAATTCCATATATTTCTCTTTTAACATCAATATATAAAGAATTTCTGGCAAGTTTTTCAATCTACCCTTTTAGTGGTAGTATATTTGCCAAAAGCTGAAATCTCAATGTGGTATTAATACGTAGACATTCAAAGTAAACTGGTGCATCAAATAGATTGCTGTACTTTGTTCTCCAGGTCATGTAAAAGATTCAGTCAATGGTATTCTCTTGAAATATTCAATATATATATATATGCATGTGTGTGTGTTTGTGTGTGCATGGATGCATGTATCTGAGTGTTTGTATGTGTGCATGAAGAGTTAAAAGGAAATTTTTTTTTTGTAACACTTATTTTTGAGTAATATGCATACATCTTGAGAATTCTTTTGTTTTAGTTATATTATGCATAAGTGTGGATGCAAATATGTAAATATGGGTTTGAATATATGTATAAAGAAGGGTAAATACGTCCTGATATATATATATAAGTATGTATATATATATATATATATATATGTATGTATAAATAAATAGAATTAAACAGATGAATTGAGGCATATTATAATGCATATAGAGGTGTATGCATATATGTAAATAATAGACCATAATTTTCTGTATTTATTTATAGAAAGTAATATAAACATATATATCACTAAACATACACGCTATATGAAGATGATTATATATGTGATGTGTGATTGGACATATGTTAGTTTATGTTTACACCAGTTCATTTTCACAAATGCATAGCAGTGTAAAAATATACATATCTCTGTATGGATTTATGTATCAGTTTGTATGTGCATGTATGTATGCTTGTATGTATCTATGTATGTCAATGTAAAGGTATATAGCTAAATGGTAATAGTGTTCATGTCTTGAGAAGGCTGTTTGGTTGTTTGAACAAGAACAACACTCACCCAATCTAACAGAAATCTAACAAAAGCATATATATCAATACATCTTTTATTCCTTCATTGTTTCACTTGTTTAACTCTTTAGCATTTAAACCAGCCATATCCGGCCAGAATTCTCTCATCTTTCTGTTCAAACCAGCTGTAACCAGCTGCTTATACTTATGTTAAGGTATTGTTCTCAAAATAAATAATATCAAAATCTCGTATATTCAATATTATGTGAGCTATTATGTGAGGTAAAGCCTTTACCATGAAAATATACTAGTATATATAGAGTAATGTAAATGCTAAAGGGTTATGTCGAAGATTATGGTCAGGCTGAGATACCACCATGATATACTTGATCATATTGATCCCAGTAAATATTTTTCAAATCTTCTACATATTCTTATTGATTTTATTTCTTTTGTCAAAACTCTGGGTTATGGGTCATAAACTTAGTCATGCATAATCGCAGCCACACACACACACATAGACAGACAGAATATTTCATGGGTTTTGCAGTTTTCATCAGCCAAATTCCATTCATAAGTCATTGGTCAATTTGAAGCATTTCTGTTTTTATTTATCTATTAATAATAATAATAATAATGGTAATAATGGTTTCTTATATAGGCACAAATCGACCCCAGTGCATGACTCGTACTTTATTTTATCGACCCCGTAAGGATGAAAGGCAAAGTTAACCTCAACAGGATTTGAACTCAGATCATAAAGGGCTGTAACTCTATGCTGCATAGAATGGTGTCCAACTCTCTAATAATAATAATACTGACAACAATAAGAAAAAGGGAATAAAAGGAAAGAAAGAATAGGGAAATATAGAGAAAAAAGAGAACAAAGATCAGAAAGAACAGGAAGTGGAGGGGATGGCAAGAGCTCTGGTGTCACAGAAGAGAGGGGAGGGATGAAGAGGGAGGGTAATTGGGCTTTAGGCCTAGGGTAAGAGGGAAGATATGCGGCGCCCCGCAGACAAGATGGCAAAAGCATTCCTGCGGACAATGGCCGGTGTTACCCACTGCAACAGCCACCCAACCTCGCAGGGCTCCCTCCTCACACAGACCGCAGACTATATATATATG
>CAXHJY010000702.1:135000-142500 GCA_964016885.1 Eledone cirrhosa
TCCAAAGTGGATCAGTTCGAATTTGTCTTCGTTCAGTAACATGTTGTTCTTTTCTGCCCATTGGGTAACAGCCAGTAGGTCTGACTGAAGGCTTATCCGGTCATCCACGCCATTGATGACCTTTTGGAGCTTGGAATCATCAGCGAAAATTTTAATGTTGCTGTGTTTGATGATGTCAGTGATGTCATTAATATAGATGATGAAGAGAAGTGGGCCCAACACAGTGCCTTGTGGGACTCCACTACTGACTTTGGCTGGGCTTGATTTGACTCCCTCAACTACAACATGTTGGGTTCTGTTTGACAGGAAGCTCTTGATCCACTGCAGCAGCTTTCCAGTGACACCAATATTGGACAGCTTTCTCAGTAGAATGTTATGATCAACCCTGTCAAAGGCCTTGCTGAAATCAAGGTAGATAACATCAGTGTTGGAACCCTCTCCCAAGGCTCTCAAAATGTCATCAAAGTGATGCAGTAGTTGCGTCAGGCAATCCCTTCCATTACGGAATCCATGCTGGTTGGAGTTCAGCATATTGTTACTCTCAAGGAAGTGGGTCATTCGCGATCTCACCACTCGCTCAAATACCTTAATGATATGAGAGGTGAGTGAGATTGGACGGTAATTCACGGCAAGGGATTTGTTTCCCTTTTTGAAAACTGGGACAACAGACTGGGATAGAAGGTTTTCTGGCACATATCCAGCATCCAGTGAGTTCCGCCACAGATTGGCAAGAGGAGAAGCAAGTTGGTGTTGACACGCCTTCAAGACACAAGCAGGGAACCTATCGGGACCTACTGCTGAATTATGCTTGATTTCCTTTATTGCCGCCAAGACATCAGGGGCGCCAAACGTTATGTCCGATAAGGTGTAATGGGGAGTAACATCGCCGATACAGCCCAGATCGGCCATATCAGGATTGCTGAAAACAGAGCAGTATTGTTTCTGCAGTATCTCACCCATGGTTTTAGCATTGTCTTGAAGAGTGCCATTTTCATCAATTAGAGGGCCAACAGTAGAGCCAGTGATTTTGTGTTTTTTTGCAAATGAAAAGAACACTTTGGGATTGAGTTTGATCTTCTCAATGGCCCAGGCCTCTTCAGCTCTTCTCTGATTGTTGATGAGGGACATTATGTTGTTTTGGAGGTTATGTTTTTTAATCTCTAGTGATGAAATGGCAGTCAAGTTGATGTGTTGCTGCTGACAGTATTTCAGATTGTTGATTTTTTTGTTCGTTCTCTTAATTTTTCTGATGAGCGTTTTTCTATTTCTAGGGATTCTGCTCTTAGATTTGTTTATAGTTCTTAATGGGGTGTGTTTAGCACATATGTTTGTAACAGTGTCCACAAATGTCTGCCAGGACTTTTTGATGTTAGTGGGTGTATGAGTGTGCGTGAAGGACCAGTCGACATGTGCAAGATCATGACTGATCGCTTCCCAGTTTGCATTGTGGAAATCCATAGCGTCAAACGGATGGACAGGAGAAATGACATTGGGTTTGTATATTGGACGGTGGAATCTCAGATCACAGAGAACCATGTCATGATCAGAGAGTAGAGTTTTCTCCACTGCAATATTGTGGATATTGTCAGTGTGATTGCTGAAAATTAAGTCTAGGACGTTTTTGTGGCACCTCGTTGGTTCGAGCACTAGTTGGGATAGGAAGAAATCATCCATGAAGTCAAGAAGCGATTCCACAGCTTCCCTGTCAGAGGTTGAGGCAGAAGAACCTGGTGGCAGGGTGTTTGTGGACCAGTCAACTCCGGGGAGGTTGAAGTCCCCCATCATTAAGATATTGTCAGGGTGACACTCTTGGATGAAACACTTTATGCTGTTGAGGCATTCCTTGAAGCATGGTACAGGCGTTTGGGGTGGCCTATAGAGCCCAACTACTAATAGGTTGTTGGTTTGACTGAATACAGTGACTGCCTCACAGTATCCATTAGTGAATATGTTCATAGCCTCTGTTGAGAAAGAATTATGGACATAAATGGCAGTTCCGCCCTTTCTTCTGCCAGCGCGATCAGCACGGATGGCTTTGAAATTTTTCACTTTCACCTCGGCTTCCAAGTGGAGGTTACTGAGATGGGTTTCAGTGAGGACGAAGAAAGGGATGTGGTTTGGATGGACATCAATCCAGTCCTCCAGGAATTTGATCTTCCATTTTTGAGTATTGGTGGAAGGGCTGATGCCTTGGGCGTTAAGTAAAAATGTAGAGGCGAGAGTGGATGGTTTTAATTGTTTTGGTGTGTTGTTAATTTGTTTGTTTGTTAATGGCAGCAATGGGAGTTTGTGCAGTGGGGTGATAGTGGAGGGTGGTGCTGGGTGATAGCTCGAATGTTTTTTTCCAGTTCTTTTGCCAGATTCATTATGGCTAAAAAAGAGGAAGAAGTTTCCTGTTTAGAAGACTGTTGGTGACTGTGGTAGTGGTTATTTTTATGTAGGTTATGGTTTTTGTTTTTGCTTTTATTTTTAATTTTATTTTCATTTATCCGACGGGTCCCCGGGAGATGGGTAAAGGGACAATCCCGGTCTAAACACAATCTGTCTCGCAGGGAAAAACGGCAGATTTGTGGATTCCTTGTTTGAGTTATTGGTGGTTGTGTTGGTGTTAAATTAGAGTATGTATTATGGTGGTGGCTGTTTGTGGGGATAGATCGTTTTGTCCTAGGTAAATGGGTGAATTTGCAGCCACTATCCGTACATATTCTATAGCGTAGAGAGTAGCGGCAAATGATGGGGTTTCGAGTGGGTGGGTATATGGGTGTGGGTGTTGTGAGAGGTGTAGATGATGGTTTGGGTAGGATTTGACGACCTTTGTGGACTGTGGGAGGGAGAGTTCTTGTTCTGGTATTAGAAGGTAAATTCCTTGACATAGCAGTAGACAAAAATGTTGTAGTAGTAGTAGTAGTAGTAGGCAGAGATGTTGGCAGTGGTGATGATTGGACTGCTGGGCCAGAGAAAGGATGTGGCGTTTCATGCTGTGAGACAGAGGCTACTGGGGGGTCAATAGTTTCATTTAGTAGATCGGCCATTGTTGATGAATCAAGGAGTGGTTCACACTGTTGTTGTTGCTGTTGTTGATGTTGTTGTTGTAGCTGTTGTTGATGTTGTTGTTGTAGCTGTTGTTGTTGTTGCTGTTGTAGCTGCTGTTGTTGTTGTTGCTGCTGCTGGACAGCATTCGAAGAGAAAACACACCGTAGTTTATCCAAATGTTTATTGATTAATTTAAAAGCAATTTCGATTTGCTTTAATTTATTTTGAATCTGTTGTTCAGATCGAGTTTTCAAAAATTGAACTGTACGTTTAGCAATGTCGTTCAGAGATGAAGCATCTATATTTTCTGTTTGGGAAAGGCAATGCCATGTGTTTATTAGAATGTCGATTTCATTATCAGACCAGTTCTGTTTGGATTTTTGCTGGTTAGCCATTCTAGTTTTGAGTGTGTGTGTGTTTTAGTTAAGTATTTCAATATATATATATTTTTTTTTTTTTAATTTATTTTTGATTTATTTTTGTTTTTTGTTTTTCTTGTGTGTGAGTGAGAAGCGTATATAAATAAATATGAGTATATATATATGTATATTCTGGTTATTTGAAATTAATTAAGTTAATGAAAAGACGAAAGTATATAATAATAATTTGTAGTTAAAGGAAAATGTACTCACAAGTTCGTGTGTGTGTGTTTTAGTTAAGTATTTCAATATATATATATTTTTTTTTTAAATTTATTTTTGTTTTTTGTTTTTCTTGTGTGTGAGTGAGAAGCGTATATATATAAATATGAGTATATATATATATATATATGTATATTCTGGTTATTTGAAATTAATGAAAAGACGAAAGTATATAATAATAATTTGTAGTTAAAGGAAAATGTACTCACAAGTTCGAAAACACGTGGTTTCAAATATATAATAATATAGATGTATGAAAAATGTATTAACCGGTCAATTTTCAAATATATAATAATATAGATGTATGAAAAATGTATTAACCGGTCAATTTTCAAATATATAATAATATAGATGTATGAAAATGTATTAACCGGTCAATTTTTGTTTGTTTGGTTTTGTCTTGTGGTTTTGTTTTGTGGCTGTGTGACTTGCTGCTTACTCGGGGAGAGAAGTAAAAACACGTCCTTATACTTCAACTGCTCAACTGCTCAACTATATATATATATATATATATACATATATATATATATATATACATATATATATATATATATATACATATATATATATATATATACATATATATATATATATATACATATATATATATATATATATACATATATATATATATATATACATATATATATATATATATACATATATATATATATATATACATATATATATATATATATACATATATATATATATATACATATATATATATATATATACATATATATATATATATACATATATATATATATATATACATATATATATATATATACATATATATATATATATATACATATATATATATATACATATATATATATATATATACATATATATATATATATATACATATATATATATATATATACATATATATATATTTCGTACGGATTGGACACTACCGTAAACTCTTGGTAGATTTATCTACATATATATATATACATATATATATACATATATATATATATATATATATACATATATATATATATATATATACATATATATATATATATATATACATATATATATATATATATATACATATATATATATATATATACATATATATATATATATATACATATATATATATATATATACATATATATATATTTCATACGGATTGGACACTACCGTAAACTCTTGGTAGATTTATCTACATATATATATATACATATATATATACATATATATATATATATATATACATATATATATATATATATATACATATATATATATATATATATATATATATACATATATATATATATATATACATATATATATATATATATATACATATATATATATATATATACATATATATATATATATATACACATATATATATATATATATACACATATATATATATATATACATATATATATATATATATATACATATATATATATATATATACATATATATATATATATATACATATATATATATATATATACATATATATATATATATATACATATATATATATACATATATATATATATATATACATATATATATATATATACATATATATATATATATATACATATATATATATATATATATATATATATATACATATATATATATATATACATATATATATATATATATATATATATACATATATATATATATATATATACATATATACATATACATATATATGTACTCGACAACAGAAGAGGACTATCCTCAGGAGGAAAATATGGAAGCTAAAGCACCCCACAGCCATGAATAAATTTCAAAGCATATTACTTGATGCTTTCGACAGTAAGGAAGAACATTTAGAGTCGGACAATATAGAGGGAGAGTGGGAATTTCTGAAAGCAAACCTGCTGTTGGCGACAGACGAAGTCTGTGGCTGGAGCAGGCCTGTAGGCAGGAGGAGAGTAACATGGTGGTGGAACAGTAAGGTGGAGGGGTCAATTAAGGCCAAAAAGCAGGCTTGGAAAGTATGGCGGGATGGGGGAAGTAGAGAGGACTATCAAGTGGCCAGGAGGGAAGCTAGGAGACAAGTGTACTTAGCAAGAAGGGAAGCTGAGGAAAGAAAGTTCAAGCATGTTCTACAACGCGATGACCAAAAACGTGAGGTGTTCAGGATTGCTAGGCAATGCGTCAAGGAAAACCGTGATATTGTCGGGGAGAAGTGTGTACTAAACGACGATGGCACACTTGCCATCACCGACGCTGATAAGAAGGTAGCTTGGAAGTGTCACTATGAAAGGCTACTAAATGAGGAGAATAATTGGGAGAAAGGCAGTCTCCCCCATATCGACCCAATAGAGGGACCAGCAGTGTTAGTCGAGGGGAGTATAATAAGTAAGGCAATCAAGGATATGAAGACTGGTAAGGCGGCTGGGCCTTCGGAAATAGTTGCTGAGATGCTGAAGGCATCTGGCACGGTGGGACACACCATGGTCACCCGCATAGTTAACCAAGTCGTACAGAATGGGGTTGTTCCGAAGGACTGGCATAGCAGCATCATCGTTAACTGTTATAAGGGTAAAGGAGACGCCCTAGATAGGAGTAACTATAGAGGCATTAAATTAATCGACCAGGTCATGAAGGTCACGGAAAAAGTAATAGCGCAACTAATCAGAGAGAGAATTGACCTAGATGAAATGCAGTTCGGGTTTGTGTCAGGCAAAAGTACCACAGACGCTCTTTTCATAGTACGACAACTACAGGAGAAGTACCTAGCTAAAGGTAAACCCCTCTACTTAGCTTTTGTCGACTTGGAGAAAGCCTTCGACAGAGTCCCCCGCTCCATTATCTGGTGGGCTCTTAGAAAACTAGGCGTTGACGAATGGCTTGTGAGGGCTATACAAGCCATGTATAAAGAAACAGTCAGCAAGGTTAGAATTAACAACGAATATAGTGAAGAGTTTAGCGTAAAAGTTGGCGTCCATCAGGGCTCTGTTCTCAGTCCACTACTATTTATTATTGCCCTTCAGGCTATAACAGAGGAGTTCAAGACAGGCTGCCCATGGGAACTCCTATACGCAGACGACCTGACACTCATAGCGGAATCAATGGCCGAGCTAGAGAAGAAATTCCAAACATGGAAGCACGGCCTAGAGTCAAAAGGACTTAAAATTAACCTGGCTAAGACCAAAGTACTAGTTTGTAGGAAAGAAAACAAGGCGGCGGTCCCTTCTGGGAAATGGTCGTGCTCGGTGTGTAGGAAAGGCGTAGGTAGAAACTCCATTTTATGTCCTAAATGCAAAGTATGGGTGCATAAAAGATGTAGTGGGATCACAGGTAAGCTAACTAAGAACATAGATTTTACATGTGGCCGGTGCTCTGGTGCAATAAGTAGCAGCAAGTGCCCACAAACTACTAGCTCTTTCAATTGCGCAGAGGGTTCTATAGAAATAGTGGACAGCTTCCGTTACCTGGGCGATAAAATCAGCAGTGGGGGAGGGTGCTCTGAAAGTACTGTAGCTAGAGTCAGAACTGGTTGGAAAAAGTTCAGAGAGCTTATACCACTATTAGCTGCTAAAGGGTTCTCACTAAAAATGAAAGGCAGGTTGTACGATGCCTGCATACGAACAGCAATGCTGCATGGCAGTGAGACCTGGGCATTGTGTGCAGAGGATATACGCAGACTAGAGAGGAACGAAGCTTGCATGCTCCGCTGGATGTGTAACAGTAATATACGTGAACGGCAAAGCATAAACGAACTAAGGAAAAAATTAGAGATAAGAGGGATCAGATGTTGTTTACTCGAGAGAAGGCTACGTTGGTATGGACACGTGATGCGCATGAAAGTCGATAGCTGTATAAC